>MU968314.1:0-52267 GCA_034641835.2 Pinus albicaulis | reverse complement strand
GGGTAAACAAGGTTTTGTTTTTCCAGATAAGAAGAGAGGATGGTTGACTGATATTGAAAACAGGGTTTTTGACTAGAGATATTCTTCTCAAGATACTTACCCTAAACACCATTACCTAGACCTAGACACTTTTTCATAATTTATAAAGGGTTTCTTAGTCATAGTCAGGTCATCAAATGGACATTCAAACAGTGAGAGGGGAAAAATACAACTTGTCTTATGCTTTGACAGAGAGCTGTGTGAAAATAGAGGATTTTGGATATCAGAGATAAAAGGCTTATGCCAGTTATGGATAGGGTAAGGTTTACTGATCTAGGACAGGACTGAAAACTGATGACCACTTCTATCACAGTCTGCAAAAGAGGGGGAAAAAGATAAAAATTTTCTCTTAGGGGTTTTCTAGAGGACAAATTGACTGTTTGAAATTGGTTTCTAGAAAACCTTGACAAGGCATATAGTCATCAAAACAAGTGAAAAATACTGATGACTAACAAGAACTCTATTGGAAACAAGACTTTCTTCCAATAAACAATTTCATAGGGAGTATGGCTTGTTGTATTCCTCCATTTAGTCTCGTAGGCCCATAAGGCTTCAGGAATCCTTTCTACCCAATCTTTGCTATGTAGATGTACAATCTTTGTGAGGATTGCTTCAATCACTTTATTGGTTGACTCCACTTGTCCATTTGCTTGTGGATGGTATGGAGTAGAATTTATGTGCTTGATTTTATATTCTTCCACGATATTTTGCATCATTCTTGATGTAAACTGAGTTCCCTGATCTGTCACAATTTCCCTTGGGACACCAAAATGAGTAAAAATATCCTCAAAGAGAAATGAAACTACAACATATTCATTAGCAAAAGAAAGTGCTTTAGCCTCTACCCATTTAGTGACATAATCAGTGCATACAAGAATGTACCTCTTTTGTTTTGATGGGGTATTGATTGGTCCAACAAAGTCCAGGGCCCATTTTTCAAAGGGTTTGATGAGTACCTGTGGTTGTAAGCGAATTTCATCTGTAGGAACAAGTTTCCCCATTCTCTGACAACTGTCACACCTTTTAACATACTCCTTGGCATCCTTAAAAAGGGAAGGCCAATAGTATCCTAAAAGAAGGATTTTATAAGCAGTCCTTTTATCATCAAAGTTTCCTCCACATGGCTCATCGTGGCATGCCTTCAGTATTTCAGGTATCTCATCTTCTTGAACACATCCTCTAATGATAAGATCTGGACCTGTCTTATATAATTCATCATTAACCCATGAATATACTGCACTTGTTTGAATTATTTTTCTTTTTTCTCTAGGAAAAAAATATGATAGTAGTTTTCTTGTGGCCAAATAATTGGCAATGTCTACAAGCCATGGATATTTAGTAGATATCGAAAAAATATATTCATCAGGAAAATTATCCTCTATTGGTGTATCATTTTTATTATCTCGAATCCTAGATAAAAAATCAGCAACTTTGTTTTGTTTTCGAGATCGATCTAGAATGATGATGTTAAATTCTTGCAAGCGTAATAAACATCTTGTGATTCTGCCATTAGTGATAGATTTATTCATTAGATATCTAATTGCAGAATGATCTATATGAATGAAGGTTTCATAGCAAGTGATATAATGTCTAAACTTGTTAATAGCATGGACAACAACTAGAAAATATTTTTCAGTAATAGTGTAATTTAACTCAGCAGGAGTCAAATTCTTACTTGTATAGTAGATGGCATAAGGGGTCAAATATTTTTGTCCTAATACAGCTCCCAAGGTTGTGTCTGAAGCATCAGTTGAGATGTGAAAAGGTAATTTCCAATTTGGGCCTCTTAAGATGGGTGATTCAAATATCTTTGCTTTCAAAGTTTCAAATGCCATTTGGCACTGAAGATTCCAGTTAAATTGACAATCTTTAGTGAAAAATTTGAAGAGTGGAGATGAAATATTTGTGAAGTTTTCTATAAATATTCTATAGTACCCTGTAAAACCAAGAAAAATCCTACCATCTTTTTGAAAATTTTGAATTTCTAATTTGGAAATAACTTCTAGCTTAGATGAGTCTACCTTAATTCCATTTCCTGAAATATGGTGTCCTAAAACAATTCCCTCAGTAAACATCATAAATATTTTTTCGTGACTTAGTGAGAGATTTTCTTCTTTACATCTTATGGGATATTTTCCCAAATTTTCAAGAGTCTCTTCAAAATAATTTCCATAAACTGTGAAGTCATCCATATACACTTCCACACAATCATGTATTAAATCAGAGAAAATTGCTAATACTACTCTTTGGAATGTTGCAAGTGCATTGCACAATCCAAAAGGAAGTACTAGGTAAGCATAAGTTCCCTAAGGACAAGTAAATGTGGTTTTGTCTTGGTCTTCAGGTGCTACTTAAATTTTATTGTACCCACTGAACCCGTCCAAAAATGAAAAATATTTCTTCCCTACTAACGTATCCAAAACTTGATCTATGAAAGGTAATGGAAAATGATCTTTTAGAGTAGCTTTATTCAACTCCATATAGTCAGTACACACCCTCCATTTACCATTCTTCTTAGGGACATTTACCAAAGGTGAAACCCACTGACTGTCAGATATTGGATAAATAAAGTTTACATTTAGTAGTTTCTATAGTTCTTCCTGTTGAGACTGCAACAAGATGATGAGCTTAGTGAAAAGAGTTGCCTTCACTAAGTGGGCCCGCAGGCTATTTTTGGCGCAAGTCTATTTTTAGACTATGTCTATTTTTAGACATGTCGATCATATTCAATGAGTTGCAGGATGCTATTTGTGGATGGTTGGTCAAGTTGGAAAAAATAGATGGACTTCTATTTTTAGACATATTGGGTGGAATCTATTTTTAGATTGCCAGTCTAAAAACATATATGTCGAATATTATTAGCTCTTAATAATATTTGGACTATAAACATTATCTTATTCTCATGGAGCACTTCAATTAAGTGCACAGATGTGGCACAGGAGCTGACAAAAGGAATTACGCTATTCCTGAGGGTTAAGTGGAGCTATTGCATGGAGAGTTCAGTTAGAACTCATGTGACAGAGTTTGGTGGAGTTATTGAGGTAGTTGGTGGAGTTGTGTTCAATTTAACTTAGTTAAACATAGTTGAGCTAGTTGTATCTAGTCTAACTGATTGATACACTAGTGAGAGTGGTGTGAATTAATTATTAATTAATTCAATAAATATTAACTCATTAATAAACTGAAGAATACATCAATTAACTACAGTGCATGGACAGTTTCAGTGGAGACCAGTGGAGAGGTAGGTGAAAGAGCAGGTTGACTATTAGTTGTGACTATAGTGTTGCATGATTTGAAACACACAGTGGTTGGAGATGCCAATGAGGATTGTGTGAGCAAGGCTGACCAAATCGTAAGTTCATTCGCAGCCATTTCAATGCTGATTGCGCAAGAGAGTGCGGTGCTTGTTATGGGCAAAGATCGTGCATGGGATTTGCATTTGCTAGATCGGACCGATTAGTGTGTAGATTGGAGATTGTACCGAGAGCTGTGAGAAGCTTTGTATGATGATTGTTACATGATCTATATGACACATAGTTACAAGCGTATAGTTGGGGTTTCTGCTCTTAAGCTTTCTCCATAAATTACTGTGTTCATATGTGTGAATTTTTATGGTTTTAATGTGTGCATGCAATTGATTTTATTTCCGCAAGTAATGATCAATAGTAGAAGAGATTCTATATTGTGCATGAAGTCAAATAGTGTGTGATCAGGAGAATCTTAGATGTATAACATATCAGTTATATAATTTCTACACTTCCTTTACAATTTCCCTAAGATTTAGATTCATTCTTCTTTGAGGTTGTCTAGTTGGCCTATAATTTTCCTCAATATAGATATGATGTATGCAAGTCTCGGGATTAAGTCCTTTCATGTCAGTGTACTCCCATGCATATGCAGAAGAATGTTTTTGCAATGTTTTGATCAATTCCTTTTTTGAAATTCTTCTAGGTTTTTGTTTATGTTTAAAGTTTTTCCTAGAAAGATTTAAATTGAAGAATTACCAAATTCTTCCATAGAATATAAAGACATTTGTCTGGATGATAAGTATTCAATATTGCATTGTTCCTAAAATTTTGGACTATTCTTACATTGTGAAGATGATTCATAATTTTGTATTGAATTCATAATTTGATTTTTTTCACTAATGTGGGAAATAGTAAAAATAGGTTATATACCATTATCATCATCCATACATTCTTCATCTTCTACTTCTATCGTTGTTTTTGTTGGAGGATATGGAGTGAATTTATTTGTTGAATTTCCATCAGAAATAAAAATATTACCGGATCTACAACTGATGAAGGCATCAGCTATAGCTAACCAACGTCTTCCTAATATAAGTGGATGTCCTCCTAAGTTGTTCTTGGGAGTCAAGATCATATAGTCAACTGGATATTCCCAAGAATCTAAGGATAGATAAATGTCTTCTTATACACCATCTGGCTTGATTACTAATCTGTCTGCCAATTGCAGTAATGTTGGTGTATACTGAAGATTTGGAAGCTTTAGTTGTTCCATGGTTTGTTTACTCATGATGTTTATTGTTGCTCCTAAGTCAATCAATGTATTTGGAATCTCAATACCATTGATATGGGTTTTTACAATGGGACTTCCCAGATCCAAAAAATTTTGTATGGTTGTTTTTCCCATCATGATATCTACAATTTTCATTTTCCAGCTCTTCTAATATATCAAAGCTGGGAAACAAAATTTTTTTTTCTATCCCTCTATCAATTTGTAATATTTTCGGAAAAGGGGGTTTAGATATAGATACTGATGGTTGCTCTATGATAGGAGTTGAGTTTATTGGATATTTTTGTGATTGATTTTGGAAGTTATGATTATGAGGAAGAGATGTCCCTTCTTTAGAATGATTATTCTTGTTTTGAAGATTTTTATTTTGAGGTGAAACTTCATCATCAAAATGCTCAAATTTCTCTTGAATAACAATAGAGGGATTTTTCTTTTCTAGTATTCTACCAGGTCTAAGTTGAACATTGTTAAGATCTAGTGGAGTTATCATATAAGTTTGAAAATTGTGTCTCTCTATATTATAGATAGGTTGTGCATTTTTATTATTTGGATTTGGAAGTGGCTAAGAAGGTAGTTGGTTTGGCCTTTGTGGAAATGGTAATGAAAGTTGTGGATTATGATTTGGAAATTGAGGTTGTTGACTAGGTTGAGGAAAATGTTGTGGAGGATAGTTTGGGTAAGATTGTGGATATTAGTGATATGGAGAATATATTCCATAGGGATTCTGTATTCCTTATGCCTAAGGTTGAGGTTGAGACCAAGGTTGTTGCCATGGCATTGAGGAATTACAATTATTTTGTGGGGGTTGAGTATACATTTGAGTATTAAAACCTTGATTTTGTGGCCCTTGCCATGGTATTATATAGACAAAACAAAGAGGATCTATTGGATGCGGAGCTATTTACTCTTGAAAGACAAATTTGAGACCTGGCATAGAAGGAGATTTCTTTGTTTTGTGATTTTATGTACATATAACACAGGTCTCTATAACTTTCAAATCAAGAGGACATTCTCTTAAGGCATGTTTATTTCTACATTTAGGACAGAAGATAGAGAAGGCATCACTTTCATATTTTTCTTGTTTTGTAATTTTAAGGTGTCTATTTGTTCACTAAGACTCCCTAAAATATCTGTTTTGAATTCATCAAGAAAATTTCCTTTTTCTGCCCTACTTATTGTTCCTACTACAGATTTATTTACTCTAGAAAGAAGAAGATCTCTTGAATTCTTTCTAATTCTCGATTTCCCTCTTGAGAGATGTATGCATAATTCAGAGATATCAGGTAATGGCAATTGAGAAATGTCCCATTTTCCCATCATATTAATATTATCGATCCATTCATCTCTAATGTATTTCAACAAGAGAGATTTTAAAGTATCTTGATCTAATTTTTCCATTTTATCTCTTTTTAAGTTGTAAATGAATCTTTCAATTAGGTCCTCTAAGTTTTCATCCTCTCCTTGCATCATTTTAAAAATTTCATCTTTCCGACCATGAGGTATGCAATAATCATGATATTTTGGCAAAAATGCACTTTTCATCTCCTCCCATGTTCTAATAGAATGTGTTATCAAACCCATGAACCATTTTAATGCTACACCTTTAAGTGATGCAGGAAACAATTTCAATTTTTTAGAATATTGTAAGTAGTCATAAGATATACATAAAACCTCAAATTTAAATAGAAATGTTTCAGGATCTTCATTTCTTAGTCCATGAAAATTGGGAAGGATAGAAGGTGAGATATTCTTCATTGTAGCAGTTGTATCCTCATCATAGATAGGAAATCCAACAAGGTCTTCTCTATTGTCATATCTATTCTCTTCCCCTCTCATTAGGGGAATTTTGAGGTCTAAAATGGGCCTCCTAAGAAAAATGTACAACCAAAATAAACTTTATAAGAACCAATAAGATTCAATATGATGATGTCAACCATGGGGGATGATTCACGTAAAATGGTGAAAAGATTAAAAAATAATAAAATAATAAAACTACTTTTTCAACTTATCTTCCAAATTTTTTACTCAAATTTCGAGCAGGAGTACTCGTTGGATGTAAAATTTAATTCCTCATCCAATGAGTACCCATGTTGCATACTTTTGATGGACCCTTCTACACGAAAAATGAGAAATACATGAAAAAATGTGATTGCAATCACGTTTTTGATGTATTTATCATTTTTCATGTAGTAGTTTCCATTGAAAGTATGCAACATGGGTACTCCTTGGATGAGGAATTAAATCTTGCATCCAATGAGTACTCCTGCTCAAAATTTGAGTAAAAACTTTGGGAGATAAGTTGAACATATGAGTTGAAAAAGTAGTTTTTTATTTTTTCCCTCCAAAATTTGATGACGTAATCAAATCTTATTTTATTATTTCCACTATTATTTTATAATTTCCTTAGGAGGCCCATTTTAGACCTCAAAATTCCCCTAATTTCCTCTTCCTCTACCTCCTCTACTGGAATCACGATTGTCGTTAGACCAAAACTTGCAGGCGTTAGTCTCCACTACAATCACCAGAGTTAGGATCCACTAGAGGCGGTTAATCCATGTCGTGAAACACACGGGGAGCGTTGAACCCAATGTCCAACAATCTCCCCCCCAATGTGATCCGGGTGAGTTTCGAACTCGAGACCTGTCACTCTGATACCACTTGTTGGAATCATGATTGCCGTTAGACCAAAACTTGTAGGCGTTAGTCTCTGCTACAATTTCCAGAGTTAGGATCCACAAGAGGCGGTTATTCCATGTCGTGAAATGTACGGGGAGCGTTGAACCCAATGTCCAACATCCTCCTCCATCTCATCCACCTCTATTTACTCCACCTCTTCCTCCTCCTCCTATTCTTAAGTTTTCTCGATTCAGATTGTGTACTTCTCCTTCTCCTTCTCCTACCATTGTAGATTCCTTAGAACTAATATAGGTTTCTATTATTGGAGTTATTTGTTCTTCCTCTGGTTCTTCTATCAATGGTATATTGAAGAATATTTATTCCTCCTCTTCACTAGGAACTTCTAGCTCTTGAGATGAGATTTGTTCTCTGGTGGAGGTTAAAAAGACTACTCCTACTATTGGAGATCTAGGATCTTCTTCTTCTATAACTGCTTCAGTTCATGAAGTTGGAGAGTCTCTAGGCTGAATTCCTGACATTAAGACTTCAGGTAGTCTATGTTTTAAGAATGGAATATGAGTTTGAGATGGTGGTGTGGCACTACGAGGTCTTGGTGGGGTTAGCGGTGTTGTTGGAATCAAACTTCTACCTCTAGCTATAAATCTACCCCTAGAATCTCTTTCTCTATGCATATCATGTTTTTGTGTTTTGTTTTTAGATTTAAGAAATAAGGCTCCTAATTACACTTCCCCAGAAACGGCTCCAAAATGTTTAGTCAATTTAATATGTTAAGTTTCTATCATAAATTATCGACCAGAGTTAGTAATATTGTGAATTGCAGGTACACTATATATGCTAGAAGCCTATCTTTCTTACTTCGTTGTGTAGATTTTATATGTTGTTTTTTTTTTGGGGGGGGGGGGGGGGATTTTGTGTCTTTATCTTTAATTTGAAAAAATAAGAACTGATCTAAGGAATGAAACCTAAAATTTAACTGAAATCCTATGATGAGAATTGAGAAAAGAAGAACAATTGCTCTAAAAGAACTAGAAGAGAAAACTTCAATATTTTTGTATTTAGAGATTTTATATGAAATCTAAAAGCAAGAAAGTAACTGAATCTAGAAGAATTTTAATGCTAAAAAGATAAATTTTAAAAAGGAAGAAAAGGAAATTTTTAAATTTAATCTAAAAAGGAAATTGATTTATGAATTATTCTAAAGAAAATGTTCTAACAACTAGAATATAAAAATTACAAGAAGGAAGAAACAGAAATGTAAGATTAGGAAAGAAAGTGACCTACAACAAATCTAAATTGCATAAAAAGAAACTATATTTAACTCTATGTTTGGCTATCTTATGCCAACAATTATCTTTGATTAAAGAAGAAGACTATCTACTTAAATTTATTATAAATATAAACAAAGTATCTCGTTATCACCCAAAAAATTCAAAACATTATTGGGTTAACTGTTTTTTATCATGATTTCAAAATAGGTTTAAAGTCATTTTAGGATTTGGTTAAGGGTAGGTTAGATTTTCAAAAGTCCAAAGGTCATCATTAAGTACAAATAAAGTCTTTAAAGGGTCCACCATGGTCAAATATTCATATTTTCCATTTAGGAGTCATTCCATAAGGTTTCGGGTTAAAAATGTGCAATTAGCCAAGAATCCACGTTTTCGTAGCGCCGTTAGTTAAAAAAGTGGATTTGCGCTACAAAAGCACTAATATTTCGTAGCACAAACTGGGAAAAATACACCGTGGGCGCTACAAAAGCGCGCTTCTTAACCGTCTTGTCAATTAAGCGAAATTTGTCGAGTCCGTTGGGAGATGATAGGTTAGTGGTATGATGAGTCGCTTAGTGATGAGATTCAATGTACTTACCCATCCTATAGTCATCATTGTCATGATAGGGTATGAATGAGGCATCATTCAATTATGAGATGACATTTCAAATTCAAAATCTTGCCTAATTTTGTCATTCTCATTTCATTTTCCTCCATACAAGTGTCTCGAGCTTTGAAATGGTCAAGCTAAACCTCGTGGTTGTTCTATACAAAAGTTATCTTCATCCTAATCAAGTGAGGTTGTTCCATATACTCAAGCGAGGTTGTTCATATCCTAATCAAGTGAGTCTCGTTTCATAGATTCAAGTGAATATGACATTTTTTCTAGGAAGCATGGTAGAAGAAAAGAAATTCCACATAGGGGGACATTGCTTAAGATATGAGCTTGAAAATATGAAGGCCATAATTTAAGACCAAACGTTGATGGAGGCTTTTAGAAAAGCGGGTTGTCTTCGGTTTTATGAAAAGTCAGGGGTTTCCACACACGTGTTTAAAGAATTTGCCTTGCACTTCAATGGAACAACTACCAAAGTTGGGATGTTAAATGTGCCAATTACAACCGAGATAATTTTTCGTGAAAATACCAAGGGGGCAAGAAACTTGGTTTAAAGGTTTTAAATTTGATATGGAACCATGCAAAGAATTCATGAAACCCGAGTATGCAGACATGACCTAAATAATGCAATACCTAGAAGCCGCATTAAAGACACCTATGCAAAGTTGTTGTTCAATATTCAGAGATACTTTACATGTGAAGGATACCATAAGGTTTACACATATCACAAATTGCTTCTACATTTCATAGGTATGATTTCACTCGATTTGCCCTTTTATTTACATAGGAGCCTTGCCAAAATGGCTAATAAAGTACAAGCCAAATCGATGGTTGTGAACATCTTTGTTTCACCATGGTTTGATGAAGTTATTAGTTTTGAATGAGCTTCAAAAAATAAGCAGGATTGGTCTTCCTTTTTGTTTATGAATGATTTTGAGCCGGAAACCCTAACCCCATCTAGAAACCCTAAAACTAAAGGAACTCCTTCACCACCAAGTAGAGTCTATTCAAATTCGTGGTTGCAAAATCAAAGAGGTTTGTAAAATTGAAACCAAGGAAACAAGTTGAGAAAAGGGCAGAGTAGACGCAAGTGCTTGTTGCACCAACTCCATTACCGCAAAAAAAGGACAAAGAGTGTCATAGAGACAAACAAAAAAGTTTCCGGAAGCGGGAAATCAAAAGAGTGACAAGAAGCCAAGCAAAGGCATGAAAGGGAAAGACAATTGTTTCATTTCGAAGATAGCCCGAATTAAGGAAATTTAGGTGACATACTTCATGCAATTGATATAGAAGAGACACCCATCGTGCAAGCTGATTTCATTGGAGTAGATGAACAAAACATAAAAAGGCTAAGTCAAGAAAGAAACTTGAATTTGAGGGTGAAAGTGCAGCCTTTATCTTTCAAGCAAGGAAACCTTTAACTAGGCATGCCGAGAAGCTCAAGGAAGTCAGCAAGGAGGTCAAAGAAACTATTGAAACAACTAAAGTCCCTTAATAAGTGGTTGATCTCTCATCACCAACTATGGAGCATGTAGCCAAGAAACAATGAAAGGAAAAGAAGAAATGAGTATCAACATCTTGAGGAGAAATTGAAGTTAGCAAATCAAGAGATTTCTATGATGAGAAAGAGGGAAAAAAGCATAGTATTGAGAAAATAGAGTTCAAAAGAATGAAGGCACTATGGGAAGGTCAAATTGGTTCTAGTTAAATTCCAAGCGGTGCAGAACAAATTTTCACATGGACATTCCCCATCAAGGAAGCTAAATTTGTTAGAGTAATCAATACTCACTTGAGAGCAAGTAATAGAAGACTTAGAGATCAAGTGGAGGACTTGGAGTAGCAAATCGACTCAAGATGAGTTAAAAAACAAAGGTGCGTAATGAAAATCATTAAAAATTCAAAAGCTAAATCAAGTAAAAATTAAGAAGGAACCTCATGAAAACTCGTTTTTCAACTCATATGACTTTTTGATTTGATGAAACCAGTGTTATTTTTAGTTTTGGCACATTTTTGGTTTTCATTTTGAAAAATATGGATAAAACTTCTCACCCAGCCAGTAGCGCAAATAGTGTAAAAATAGTGAAAAGCGCTACGAAAGCTAGCGCTTTTTCACTCTTTCTCATAAATTTTTGAAGGGAAAAGTGTGAATTATGACCTAAAATTACTTTGGGAGTTGTGTTAAATGATAATGAAGACAATCCCGGATGAAAGAAACTAAAATTTTGAAGGTAAAAAGGTAAAAGGTCGCTATGAAAAGCATTACGAAACGTTGTTTTCGTAGCGCAGTCCGTTTCAATTAAAAACAGCTTGATGATGGTTTTGGACATTTGGGACTTAGGGAGGATTTTGGGGATTTAATTCAGTTTATAATAGAAAATAACCTCGAAGTGATGGCTTCATGATGGTCGTAGTGTCTCAAGCATACAAAGGATCCTATGCCTAGAAAACAGGACAGCTTTCCTACTTTGGATGGAGATTAATGTTATGGTCATAAAGTGTTGAAGCTTATCATTTGGATTTGACCATATGTAAATACACATGGAAATTGATGTAATTTAGTTTAGATAAGGTTGTTACGAGTAGAGATAAGGAGTTTGAATCCTATTTGTAATAGGATTCTTTATTAGATTTGCAGTTGTCTTTTTGTAATAAATACCTTGTATATGGTTAGGAAAGGTGTCAAAGGTTAGGAGTTCGATGTATCTAGCTATAGATAAGGTTATCTTATGTTGTAAATGATATATAAAAGATCAAGAAGTCGAATATGCATGGGTTAGAAATTTTTAGCAAAAGACTGTGTTTATTGTAAGTGACTGGTTTTTAGCTTAATACAGAGATGTCTACTTAGCCAACTTGAGATTCATAAAGAGTTATAGTGTGTTCTTGTTCTAATTGCATCTTTTTACTATCCTATTGCAATGGTATATACTTATCTTACTCAGAATTCATATTAGATGCTCTGACTTCCTACATAAACAAAATAACTGTGTGTTCTACTGTTTCACATGTATATCTCTTGACTAGAACTCTGATATGCCTTGAATTCCATGCTAAGTAGATTTTTTGGTTTTACTGAAGCTATTTTGACTCCATAAGCCCAATGTGCACTTTCTAATGTGATTTACAACCAATATCTATCATTTATCTGCTTATTACCCCACATAGAGTTAGCCATCTATATTTCTATCAAAAATCATTAAACCTTGAGAGAGCCCTCTCAGGTTGAGGAGGCTAAGCCTCAATCAAAAGATTGGTTTGAAACAAATACATGAGATTGATTTGATTGGAAGCCTATCAGGTCTGATTTTTTGATAACAGTATCAATATAAACTACGATAAAATCCTAACATGTAATTGAACGCTTTTCTCTACTTATCAAATGAAAACTTATCACATTAGTCCTATGGAAAATAGAGTATTAAAATAATCTCTAATTCCATTCACTACTTGAAATGAAAATGTGTATATTAAACCTCTAAAAATCCTATCTAAATTACTGTGCTGTGGAAATTGAAAAGGCTAGTTGGACTATGAATGAAAAATAGAGTATTTTGCCTATGCGCAATGGTAAAAATTCTTGTTTGATATGGGATGTATGTTGAATGTGTAAAAAAATGTAAAACAACAATAGAAACACGATTGTGGCATCAACATAATTCAGGAAATCGAAATGTTAAATCATTAAACTTATGTGAAAAATGGAACATTCATTTTATGAAGACTTAACATTCCACTAGTGAAAAACTAAAAAATTAATCTACACAATAATGAAAACTTGAACTAGAAATCAATAGAGACTATGATATGAAACGTTTTTCCGTGCAGGGGCCCACTACAATAGAATCGGCTTGAAATGTAAGACTAATCACACATTAATGGTCTTGAACTTTGACTTCTCCTTGCATTAATAAAACAGAGTTTCGCTGTGTAGCAATATTACAGAAATTAAACCTATTTCTAGTTCAAAACAACCCGGTATTTATAATAAATTAAAATCAATTTTTTTGAGATGATCTTGCCTAAAGATATTAACAAAACTGAGAAGTATAATCCTAAACAAGATTGTTGATCTTCATAGCCTTCATGATTTTATATGTGGAGAGAAAATCGTGAGGCTTCCAACTTCTCGTCCGCTGTCTCGACCTTCCATTTGACTAATCCTTTGACCGTATTCTTAGGTGTGATTTATCTAAATTTTGGACTAGTAAGTAGGACAAAATCCATGTATGATTATTTCAAAACTACCCATATGCTTCATTTTTGTCCTTCATCTTTGGAAGCTGTCAAACAATGTTGGTAGTTGCAGAAACAAATATTAGCTACAGAATTGCAAGAATTTTGTAGCTAAATATAAATTTATTCAAATAATAAGAAAAATTAGAATATAAAAGAGAGATCATTTAAATGCCCTTTCATAGTGAAAATACATCAATTAACACTGATTGGGTTTGTGAATTATGTCAAAAGGAAAGGAGAAGTGATGAAATAGATGTCAAAATAAAGACAGTCTTGAGGCTCAACAAGTATCTTGCTACTACCATTACTACTATAGCAATGGTATTTGAGTCAGAATCAAATGAGACCAAGATCAAGTATATCCACATGGAAAAGTTATCTTTGGTGGTTTTTCAAGTCTTCCAAAGGTTTCGTCATTATATCTTGCTTTGGAAAAATATGATTGTTTCTAATTGCAACCCTATGACATATATTTTGTCACGTCAATTTTTTGGGGGGAAATACTCTAAATGGGTCATTATCCTGTAGGATTTCAATTTGGAGTTCATCAAATCCAAGTCAAATAAATCCTTAGTTTTTTCTTAGCTAATATACGACCTTCCCTCTGTTGATTCTAAATCGGCGTCTGAGGATTCTATCCTAGATGAGTCATTGTTTTTGATATCATCATTTGAACCATGGTATGTATACATTCTTATATATCTCCAGACCCAGAATCTCCAGTTTGATACCTCTCACTCTAAGTAGCAACGCATTCGATACCAAGCCAAGAGTTACATCATTGTTGATGACACCCTTTATTGTCGTGGTATTGATATAGTTTTTCGAAGGTGTCTCAAACATGAAGAGGTAAAGAAATTCTTCAATGAAAGCCTCTTGAGGGCATGTGGCAGCCATTTTTTTGGATATGCCACTGCATAGAATACCCTACATGTTGCTTACTTTTGGCCCACCATATTTCGTGATTATATTCTCATTGTCCAAAAGTGTCACGCATGCCATATTTATTATTGTAAGTCCTGTGCTCCACTAGCTCCATTACATCATGTTATCGCCGTAGGTCCTTTTCCAAAATGGCTATCGATTTCATGACATGTAACTCTCACTCGGCTGGGGGGGCATGGCTATATCATTGTAGTAGTATATTATTTTACTAAATGGGCTGAGGTGATGCCTACATTCAAAAATACTAGAAAAACGGCTGCATATTTTTTCTTTAATCATGTCATCGCAGGATTTGGTGTTCCTCAAGCCATAGTCACAAATTATGGGAAACACTTTCGTAATCACATGATGACCGAACTTAATGCCAAGTTGGGAATTTTCCATGAAAGTTCCACTCCCTAATACCCTCAACCTAATGGCTAGGTTGAGGCCATTAAAAAAATTCTCAAAATGATTCTTCATCATATGATCAGAGTCCATAAATCAGACTGGAATTTTCTTCTTTATGTTTCCTTGTGAGCATACTAAAACACTGTTAGGATTACAACAGGATTTACTCATTTCCAAATATTTTATGGTCTAGAATAAATCCTCGCAATCAAATTTGAGATTCCATCATTGAAACCAGCTATAGAAATTCTTCCTGCCACTTCCGTAGAAGAGGAATGTCTCTTACATCTGACCCGTTTATATGAGACTTGGTGAGATTCTTCCATGGCCAATGAAGCCTATAAGAAATGTGTCAAGGCACAATGTGAAAAAAGTGTCAAACCTCGTGTATTATCGGAAGGAGAACTTGTCCTTATATATTACCAAGGGTTTGACAAATTAGGATTAGGGAAGTCCCAACCAATGTGGCTAGGCCCATATATTTTCAAGCGTGTTCTTGTTGAAGCGGAATATGAGTTAGCTGATTTGACAAAATCCCATTGGCGCTGCCTAGGAATGGGTTGTACCTTAGGAAATGCTATGCTTGATCTCATGCATAGTACAATGTGTACATACTATATATAGGTTTTTTGAGTGTGTTTGCAGTGTGTCTCTTCAGAGTTTGATATGGTTTCTATTAATCTCATTTAAATTTGGTTTGGAAAAGTCAACATTCCTTTAACCATATGTCGGTTATGATGATACTGCTAGTCGTAGTACTCAGAATATATCCTCTGTAGTGTGGGATATATTCGCTCCAAATGACAAGTTAGTGCTATGAGGGATTTGTATCGGTCGATCTATCAACAACATCGCTGAGTATAACACAATGGTCGAGCTATTGTATGATGCTATTTCATATGGTATCCATTGTCTAGTCATTATAATTTAATCATAGCTTGTGGTACTATAATTATCTAATGTATATTGATTCAAAAGTCCCACCATCCTTCACATGATCTTAAGGGTTTTCCTCATAGAAATATATTTTTTCCAATATCAACATATTTCTAGAAATATAAATACACTGGAAGATGTGTTAGCTATTCATGTTTTAGATATACATTTGCAACAAATGTAAATAAGTTTCAATGCACGTCACATCCATTGAAAGAAACAATAGGAACATGGAAACACTGAAGATAGATATACAATTTTTTTTTTTACAAAATTTGTGCCCGATACACATATGACCACACGACCTATATCAAAACTATATGTAGATACGCCTAAAAAATCCAATAGACTAATCCTAGTGCTCATGAAAACATGCCACTACACGAGCTATCTTGCGCAGTAACTGGCCAATATGGCTAGGCACTCCAACAGTGTATCGCTAAAGAAACATAGGAATGTTGGGTGTGTGTTATATTATTTCCACAATTAGCCCCTTTGTTGCATCGGTTGCAACCCCCATTGTCGGGGGGTTTGTAGGGGGACGGTAACCCCCCCACACGAGGTTCAAGATAGTGCCCCGGGAAATTTTTTGTGGACCCTATATTAGGTGGGCAGACCTACTTATCGTTTTGTGCATGGATTTTTCACATGGTATTGGGTATGATGGTTTTATTTCCATGGTATTTTGTAGATAAGGCCAAGGGAACTATGGTTATGTTAATATAGGGTTAATGGATTGGGGTTTATGAATGCTTCAACATGTATATATATATGTTGTAACATTAAAAGGAATATAATGAAAAATCAATTTGGTAGTCTCGGTTTTTGGATCCATGGGAGAATATCTGTGTATATGTGTTTCATGTTTATATTCTTGCCATTGTTTATTTTCTATTTTTAAGAATTCATTTGCAAGTAATTTTTGTACATGGTTAAGACCTACAATATGGTAAACCTTTGTCTCATCTATCCTGTGTGTCAACCCCTCCATGTGGCATTCCCCCTCTACTAGGGTCTCGACTACATTGAGATCCTTTAATGCATCTCTTCCTATTGCATCAACATGTATTGGTGCTATTGTCTGTTGTGGATATCCTACATGATGGAGATATGAAGCAACTTTGGGTCGAATGGGCCCCACATATTCATGGATAAATCAATATTTTAGTCTCGGAAACATCAAAAACAAAAAAAATTGTAAAACTTGAAAAAACTTAAATGGTTAAAATATCTTACCCATAACACCCCATTTCTCACCCTCAAGAAGCACGAGCTCAAGGTTGTCACGAAATCTACCCCTGCGTACGAATAGTCATCTATCATAATGAACTATCTATGCAACCACCTGAAAATGGATAGTGACAATATAATTGCGGAATGACCTACATGGTGGGACATAAGATCTATCCACCTCCTCATCGGTGGAACCCTTGGATCAATAGGCTCGGGGGTGATATGATGAGGCTGTAACAATGGAATTCACTCTAGGGAAAAGGATATCAAGATTTAACCATAGCAAAAAAAATTTAGTTTTCCCTCCCTTGCTTTAGACATATGTTCTTTCATATTAACTAACACCTCCTCTCTCCAGTTGAGAAATGTCGGCTCCAAACACTCTAAACGATACTTCATGTATGATAATTATAGCTACATGAAGTGTTTCACTACCAGCCAATCTAGAAATGATACATAAGAGTTTTCTTAGAGGCAAATGGGTCACATATGTAATACTAATATTTCCATCCCTAGTTGGATGGGCTTGAGGTCTGCAATGAGCGTAAATATAGTCTTTCACTATTTCTTCACCCCTTCTCCCTCCTTGGAGAGAGATGGGGGCATCTCTCATGGATAGAATTGTTAGAAAAATTATGTCCTCCACTTTTATCTCGAGAAAATGTTCCCCTAACCTAAATTCATGTGCTTGCATGTCCCATAAATGAACAAGGAACTCTAGTAATTCCATATGTTTCCTCATACCATGTAACCAAAAAAATTTCAACAATCCAAAGTTTTTAAGTGCCTGAATGGTCGTGGGATTATATTTTGCACTCAAGTATTGTTCTTCATGTTTTATTTCTCTCCAGAAAAAGGCCATTTTTCTCTAATAAAGACATGAAACATCAACAAGAGACTCATTAAGATCATTTTCATGAAAAATGTTTAACAAATTTTGAAGGGAAATACTTAATCAAACTTGGGATTTGTGCCTAATGCTGCCCTATAAGGGAAGACAATGCATTGCACCCCTCCTTGCAGTACATTTTCACCTAGATGCAACACTCCTTTCGAATTTAGGAGCCTCTGTTGGTCCAAGGGTGATTTTTTCAAACCCCAGGGCCATAAAAACTCCACAAAAGTTGCATGAAATTACAAAATTAAACCATGAAATGAAAGAGAAAGGTTTCAACTCGTACCTAGAAGTGACGATGCTTGAAATGATCCATCGGATTGGCTGCAATCATCTGCATCATATTGAGGGAAAAAACTACTCATAGATCTCATTGTTGAAGGTGAATGTGAAACTGTAAAAAAGGAATAGTCATTTTTTATTACTTATGGTCGTTTTTTCATTATTTTATCATATTTAAATGTTTTTACCTAATAATGATTCATTTTTACCATGAAATGAGTAGTTTTTAATCCTTTTGTGGTGTTCTGAGCAGGTCGACGATTGTTTAACAAATTTTTTCGTGTTTTAATAAATCATTTTAACTTAGGAGTATATGTTTATCACTTTTTTAGGCTCCGTAAATTCATGAAAAAGGAACCCCTTGGATTCCTCTTTCATCTCTTTTTAGACTCCAAAAATATTAAAATATTTATGAGCACTTGTATTTTCGAACTCGTTAAATTAAATGTAAATATGTATACTTTGTATAAGTTTAACCCTTTTCCGGACTGAGGTAGACTATTTATGAAAAATGAATACCTTAGTTGAACATGGCTAAGAGGTTCAATTGGGTATAGTTTTCAGCCTTTTCGGACTTAGGGGACTATCTATGAAAATAACCATCTAGAGTTTTCTTTTTTTCTTCTTTTTAAAACTCTCTAAACATGAAAACTATGTTGAGTTTTACCTTCGATGGGTCCGTTAAAAAATCAAACAACTATGGACTTTTCAAGCATGACGAGACCGAACCACTCCTTCTTAGGGTTCGTTAAACATACTCGGAGGGATTATTCTGAAGGATTAACTTACAGATCAAGAATATTTTATCCTCCTCAAGATTGTTAAAAAATAAAGAGGTATTGACTAGTATCATTGGGGAAATTGGGAAAACAGGGTACTCCACTTGTCAATGGCAGCGAGTCGCTCTTGAACATGACACTCTTACACTTTATCTCCATGGTTTTTGGGTTGCGAAATATGCTTGTATTTTGGTTCTTCATACTGTTTTCAAAACCTCCATTTTCGGTTTTGGGTCAATGCCTCCAACTCCATTTAGTGTTGTCGTTGTGTTCAAGGTAAGTCATTCAGTTAATATATGTTACAATAATCTGAAGCCTTTCATTCCATGTTTGTCATTCATGATCCAGTTTTGTATCATAACATTATATCTCAAATCATGATACATGTTTTATCTCTTTGATGGGGGATACATCCATGGATAATTTTAGGGGCTAATATTTGCACGTGGGCTAATTTTCTACAATTTTTCCAAAAAAAATATTCGCGAATTTCCATTTTTTTAAATGATTCACCCAAATTTTACAATATAAAATTATTTTACCTTAAAAATTTCCAACATTAATTATATAAAGACTATATATAAAATTATTATAAATTTTAATAATTTTACAAATATATCAATAAACATTTTATAGTTTGCGTATTGGGGACTAGTGAGATTCGCCAATATTTTTAAACTTCAAGATAATTTCCCATCCTTAAAATTTTACCTAGATTATAGATCAAGGACCTCCTGCACCGGGTCACTTCTTGTCGACGTCAACTCATTATCCAAAAAGTTGACTTAGAAACAACACTTCGGTACCTTGGTGCTTGCATACATCACTGGAAATTTTCCTCGCTCTCGGCAACAGGTTTACATCAATGGCCTTTAATCGAAATTTTTTTGTGGTGTTTGACTTCAATTCATTTATTCACACCATACAAATTGTACTGCAGTACCTTGAGAGCCATTAAAATCATTGGTGGTTTCTCTCGTGTATGCTAATGACACATCATTAGTTGTTAATCATATGGTGTCTACCATGTTCGACTCCAGCTCATTGATTCACATGGTTGGACTCATACATTAGAGGACCGTGTGAACAAGATGGAAGACCCTAGATATAGTTTCATCCATCCATGCTGTGATTTTGGGATTAATACAGGATCACGTTGGATGATGGATATGATCATACAAATAGTCATCTAGTCATGGCTCCACCATTTTTCGTCAGTGGACGTGTCTTTTGATCATTGTACATGTAAGGTTATCTCATGTTTTGAGTATGGGTATGCCTCCCTCAAAAAATATATAAAATTTCGAGTGGTAGTGCTCGTTGGATGAAAAATTTAATTCCTCATCCACAAAGTACCCATGTTGCATACTTTCAATGGACCTTGCTACACGAAAAATGAGAAATACAAGAAAAAACGTGATTGAAAACACTTTTTTATTGTATTTGTAATTTTTATCAATGTGGGTCTTCTCAGACGTATGCATAATGGGTACTCGTTGGATGTGGAATTTCCAACTTTTTCATATGCACACATCTTCTGTATATGCAAACATATTTTTTATATGCATATATTTCATATATGCGTAGCTTTTGTATATGGATACATTTTGTATTTTCGCATTTTCACAAATTAAAGCACTTCAGTCATTAGTTTCCATTTCTGACTTTGGGCTTTAGTGGTAAATCTATTATAGGCCATTTTGTCACATATGGTCAATAGGCCTACAAACTAGATCAATCAACATCCTTTTACCCCTTGACATCATCTTTCCACAAATCTGTAGGCATGACTCTCCCTAATACCTGAGTTTATGCCTGAAAATACCTTATTTCAGTCATTTTAAAGACCAATGCACTATGTAAGCCTATGGACCTGTGTTCATCACCAGGCTGACCCTATCTACACCTGCATTGATCACCAAAAGGTTGCTCTATGTTAGGGGTGTGTTGATTTTATAAATTCAGTAAAATAAAAATATTTTCGAAGCTTCCTCTTCCACAAGCTTCCAAGAGTTGTTACAACTATTTACCTCAGATAAAACCCTCAAATCATATCCTATCCTACCTTGAAACTTCCATCCCTTATCCTTTGATCCCATCCTCCCATCAAGAGTGGATCTCAAACCTGCATTTCTAAGTGGATAATACCTCCCAAATTACCATCCTCTTCTATATATTTGTGTCCAACCACAAACTAGGGGTTGTATTTTGGAGATAGATTATTCCCTCATGCTGGTGTTGTGAAGATTCATTATTCCATGCATTAGGGTGACATAGAGGTACACTTTGTGGCAAAGAAGGACAATTCAACTTGGAGGAGCTCTTCTACAAGATCAACTCCTATATTTGGTTGTAAGTCACTCCATTTATATTAATGAAAAGAGTTACTTGTTTTCCTATATGTGATGTTGTGATTTCATGTATTTCGATACCATGTTGATCCATTTAATAAAGTAATTATATGATGCTACATATATGGCATAGATCATTGGCTTTTGTTTTTTTATTGTGTAGGTACTAATTATATTGATCAAAGCTAGGATTGGAGCATACAAGCCAAGAAAGGAGTGGAGCATACAAAAAATTAAAAGTAGGATTCATCCCATTATATATTTGCTTTAAGTGAAAAATTAGCTTCTTTTTATTTTTGTTGTTATAGGCTGGGCCACCAAATCTAGGGAAGATAATTATGTCTGTAGTCATAGATATTATATAACGACTTCCATTTCATGTTGTGTTAGTGGGAAATTTAGATTGCAACCATGTAGTTGCCGATTGTATTTTTTGTGATGCACAAGTTTGGTATTAAAAAAGGTATCAATACATGCGAATGATAAAAAAAAATTCTAACAAAGAGATTTTTAGGTATAATTTTTTTGGAAGGAAAAAGGTTCCAACATAAATAATTGCCAGGTAGACTCGTTAAAGGAAATTTTGCACACATAAATAACATGATGAAACACATAAGAGGAGTAGGAATAACAACATGGATTTAAGGGTGACATAATGGGAATTCAAATGAAATTACCGATATGTTGAGGGACATGTTAGCTAGGATAGATACCATGGAAGAAACTGTGAGAAATGAAGTTAGAACAAATATTCATGATGTGAATGATTATGAGAAGGAACTAGGGGATTCACAAGAAGAAGCTGAATAAGTTAAATATTTCGAATATAGGCATATAAGTGCATTAGAAAAGTGATGCAAGCCAAATGTAACGCACCCCCTTACCCACCTAAAGTATGAGAGTTGTAACTGGCAGATCCAGTCCCCTTTGTATGACCATTGGAACGAGACTATAAGGATAAAAACCCTATTTTTTTCCTCTTATTTGTTTGTTTATTTATTTAGTTTTATGTTTCATTCCTTCCTTATCTCATGCATAATGAGCAATCGTCGCCTCTCTCTTGTGGTCACATGGAATTCTACCATGGGCTCGCCCAACCATCAGTTAAGTGGAAGGGGTGACATGCATGTCTTCATAATTGTAACAACGTCTACATCCCGACCCCCGACCTTTGACTAAGTCGGTGTCTATCCATTATATGAGCACATGGCTTACCTTCCTCCCAACGACCCGACATCAGACTTCCAACCTAGTTGGGTTGGCATATCAAGCCTTGCTACTATGCTCCTTTTCTTTGGTAGGTTTTCCATCCTTTCACTAGTCAAGGTTGACATCACTCTTCTTTTGTTACCACCGAGGCCTCAGTTCCGACCTATGACATCTCAGACTTAAATGATCCTCTAGGTTGTACATCTGGCTACGTGGTCCCAACATAAATGCCACATCAGTTTCTTCTTGGCCAATTGCGTAAAGGGAGAATCCAACCACTCTAATTGGAAGCCTTATTGCCTAAAGACCTGTTTTGAAAAGGGATATGAGCATCCAACCTTTTGTATAAGGTAAGGGATTTTCTCCTTTGTGCCGCAACGAATACTTTCCCATTACCATTATATGATGGATCGATAAACGAGCCTTGACTCATACTCATGAAATGTATTAGGACAGGGATATCTTCACTCTCCCCAAAGAAAAATTTACCACCATGTAGGCTTCCTCGAGCTAGTCCTCTCAACTGTGACTTTGTCTCAGAGGTATGGTAGACATCTATATGTCCTTCAAGTTTTCTCCACTTTTTCAATGTTAATTAAAGCGCTCCACGATGTTACCCCTTCTGAACTTGGGTAATAACTACATTGAGGGATTCTTATCCCGCGATCCTTCCCTGATTTCGGGTAGGGGATTCCTCGTATGGAGGCATATGCACTCCTGCATCTATTACCTACGAAAGGCTTGGTAAGAGGTTACGGGAAGCTCCAACCTCTCTTGCTACATGCCAACAATTCCAGAGTATATTTGGACTATGCAAGTAGTTCCTTGACACCACTCATGGGTTTTAGGGCATTTGGCTATTAGAAGGGACATGGAGTCCTCATTTCCAAAGTGCCTGCGGCAGGAATGGAGGTTTATACTTTGAAAGGTTGGAGGCCATTTAGGTACGATTGTGTAAAAGCCCCATGTTAAAATTTCATGTAATAAAAGTTAATAAAGGTAATAAGACCACGGGAAAGGGACACTTAGTCCAAGATGAATGTTGGGAAAAATATCTTAGTGGGCATCACTTGTTGTGTTTATGGCTACAGGGAAATTGGCAAAGGAAATGGCTAAGGTTTTGGAAAGGAAAAAAGGTATTTTTGGCACCTTATTTATGAAAATAATGGAAATTAGGAGAAAAATAAGGTGAAAGGTCATAGGTTGAATGTGAGGAGGAAAATGAAGGAAAATAATGTAAAATTGAAGAAAATAGAGGCATCAAAGATAAAAAGGCTTATGAGAATTAGTTGGTAGCTTTTGATGGTTTAGCCTTTTGTCAGTTTAGTTTTAGAATTAGTCTAAGAAAGGAGAAATCACCAAGAGGGGAAAGAAAACAAGTGAGGAAAGGAAAATCAAGGAAAGGAAAGGAAAGCAAGGAAAGTAAAGGAAAAGAAAGAAGGACTAGGAAAGCAAAGGAAGGCAAGGATCAAGCATCTTCAATGGGAATATTTGCAGGTAATAGGTTGCATGTATGATTTCCCAATTGGTTTTGACATGCATGGTATGTGCATGTTGGAATATGGTTCTTTTGCTATCATTGGCATGGATTTTGATGGGTTTCCAAAGTGTATTTTAACCTAGCCTTTTCATTTCCGGATAGCCATGGTATGATGGGATTTTTCTTTGTTTGAGCTTTAGATTATCAGATGCTTTCAGAATCCACATTGAGGTGGTATAAGGAAAAGCTAAGTTTATCTTGAATTTGATGAGGAAATGTACTAGTTATTATGTGGAATAAATGGTTTTCATCTTATTGTTATTTATCTGGTTATATGTTGGTTATAAGCATGGTTTTATGACAAATCTTAGTCATGGCTCTTTTATGTTTTACTTACTGTTGAATAAATCATGAAATGCCAAGATTTTAAATTGGATCACTGACTAACTATTGTGAGGAAATGCTCCTTCTTATTAAACATAGATATTTGATCCTCATGTTATAATTTCATTAGACATATAGATGCATATTCATGGATATTCATGAATCTCTAGGTCCAGTGAGGCAATGGTCATACATCAAGCCTGGTACGATTTTGGCGAAAAGTAACTGTTTTCTGTTCGAATCTTCTCTGAGATTTCACTGGATTTGGGGGTTTGGGAAGAGACTTGAGTCCTGGCCCTGAAAAAATGGCACATAATTCAGAGTCGTTGGCATAGAACTGAGCAAAAAATTACATAGTTGTATGGAGGAAGGCTTATGAGTGCGACTGGGAACCCGTAGTCACATGGAGGCCTTGAAAAGAGAGTGATTGGGGCTATAGGTCAAGGAAAAATTGAGTTGTATAAGGGGTTGAAAACTTGGAGGGGTTGGGTTACTCTTGGAGTTCCTGTGGCACTTAAGGGAAGTCAATAAGGTCTTAAGTTGTCAACTCAATTTACTTAAGGTCACCTAGGAGATTCAGTCTTATCATAGTTACCATTAGCTCATGTTTACCTCGGGAAAGCCGATGAAAGTGGGTAAATGTGGGAGGATGTGTTGGGGCCCTTGTTTTGAAATCTTGGTTAGAACATTTTGAATTTTGACCTTTTGAGTTGTGGCATGAAGACACATGGCAATCGCGACCGCGTCGCAACTACCAGGAGTCGCGGAGCTATCAAGGTGGCGCGGAAGCATGAGATAGCTGAAGAAAGAACACGCACAAGTACAGATGAAGAAAACACACAGCAGAAGACAGAAAGCGGAACACACAGATAACAGGAGAGAAGCTGGAAGCAGCTGAAGAAAAGACACAGAGGAACTGATAGTCGCGATAGCGGGTGAATAAATAACAGTCACCCGGCTGAAAGAAAGAGAATGTTGCACGGGTTGCGAGGCTCGTGACAGGAGAAGAAGCCCAGAGCGACTGCGGGAAATCATGCATGACATCTCTGTGATTCCTAATCTTCTCTATTTCTGTTCCGTAAGACATTTGTACATCTGTATCAGAGTTGTAAGCTATCGCTGAAAATGCTATGTAATCATGTGCTTGGCCAGAGATTAATATAATGAAAGGTTGCTGTCTCAATAAGAGGTTTACATGCATGTAATGTGTTTATGCTGGTTTAAAATTTTATTTGCTAATATCTGAATGCTTCTTAAGTGCTCTTGCGTACATGACTCTGTCTATATAATCGATGCATTTTCCATCATGAGTTGCGACTCTGTTCCTTGCCATTGGTCTAATCCCCTTCTGCATGTGGTTGCGGCATGCCTCGGGTGAGACTCACTGCTCTCCGGAGTAGGGTGAAAATGCCGGCGTGATCCTAGACTACATCAGACCCCTTTGTTGGCCACAACTCCTGAACCTGGGTCTTGTCCGCGAGACCTGACTTCTCGCCAACAAATGGTTCCGTTGCCGAGACTTGCATGTTCTGAAGGGAACTAGATCATGGTATCGAGGATTTTTGAAGGAGAGATACGGTGATGGTGGGATAATCATCTCGACCAATTCATTGCTCAGCAAGCAGAGCTGACCAAGCAAAAGGAGGCGGCAATCAAGGAGCTCGTCCTTTTCTCTGACTCAGCCAGTGATACGTACGAAATTTTCTGGGGAAGGTTCCCTACCGACCTTTACAATTGGTTGCGGAGATTACGAGCGACGGTGCCTCGAGAGGGCTTGCGGAAGATAAACCGCAGGTGGGCGCACGAAGATCTGGTGGCGCTGCATCGGGTGAACACTGAACTAACCCGCGCGGTGGATTTTTGGGTAAGGACCACGTTGGAAGGATACACTGTGGAGTTTTCTGCTGAGTGCTATCAATCTTTCTCAAAATCCGTGGCTGTCTTCCACTCAGGGCTAAGAGGGAAGCTTCTTAAGGAGATTCCGTTGTGGATTAAAGCTCTGATGGTGGATGAAGGGTTGATTGAATTCCACAAAACGAGTATGGAAGCGTAAACCACCCGTGCTGGGGGAAGGGTTGAGGGGACCGATGCTACGTAGAATGTGAAAGCGGGAAGCGGGGAATGGATATTGAGGCCGCATGCAAGTTGAGGGAGCGACGTGCGCATCGGCGGGCACAGATCGCCGATAGGTGGCGAAGAAGGGTGATGCGAGATTTGAAGAGACGGGAGATCGAGAGGAAAAATCAGAAGGAGGCGCCTCAGAGGATAAGGATTATGGACGCGGGTACCTAGGGACGAGAAGGGACCACTGCGGGAGTGCAATGGGTGCATGGGAGCCCAGCGACGTGAGGAAGAGAGATGGTGACTAGCGAAGACGATGAAAAGATGCAACCCGAAGAGAGTTCCGATGACGAATGGCACGGCGTGATGCAGCGGATGTTTCAAGAGCAGACGAAACTCACCCCTCCAGGCAGCCCTACTTCCCACATTCTGCATGGCCAGGATCCCTACCTTCCCCTGGTATTGTATCAACCTTTAAGTAATATTTTCATTCAGTTACAAGCATTGAGTTAGTCATACAGTAGTTCATCAGCATCAGTAATGTCCGGTAATAGCAGCGTTACTAGTAGTGTTGTATTCCCTAGTGGAACCGTTACGCAACCAGGACCTGGAGGATTTATCCTGGTCAATACTCCGCAAGTACACATGGCTGGATCTTTCACCCGGTATCCAGAGTTCTCTGGCCGGGGCAATGATGATGTAGAGCAACACTGGTATCTGTGCGAAGCCATCTGGAGGGCTCGGCAGACGCCAGATGCAGGGAAGTTAATAGAGTTCCAAACCACGCTCAGAGAGAGGGCTCTGCGATGGTTTATCAAGTGGTCCAAGGCTCATCCTAACCCCGTAATTGCGGACGTAAAGCGGGATTTTGTCTTCGAATTCAAGCTTCCCCAGACAGACCAGCAGGGCCTGTCCGAGCTATGGGAAATTAAGCAGAAGGAAGGTGAGACCGCGTGGGAGTTGATGCGGAGATTCAAGGACGCGATTTGGAAACTCAGCTACTCGATCGATCCAAACCACTAGAGGGACTGGTTCATCAAGGCTCTGCTTCCCTTGACACGAACCCCCCTCACTCAGCAGAAGATTGATAATCTGTAGGACGCTTTGGAGCAGGCCATGAAGATTGAAGCCATGGCGGGCTACCCCTAGGAATACCGGGGGGGGCCAGCCCCGCAAGATCCTTCTTTGATAGGGTCGCAACACCAGATCGCCAGCTTGACTGAAAAGCTCAAGGAGCTCCAGCCGGTGAGACCAGCGCGGCCGAATGTTTGGTGCACTCATTGCCTGGTCGAGGGCCACGTCGCAACCGAGTGTCCCCGGTTGCGTGGCGCAGGGGTAGGACCCTCGGTCGCGGCAATCCAGGGGGGTCCACCACCTGGTGGTGGCGCAGCAATGAATCCGCAGGGGATCTACCAGCCGCAACAGCCTTATGTGGGGTTCCCACCTCAACCGGGTTCCTCCACCACAGAGTACTACGAGATTTGCCGAACGTTGGGGCATCCTCCTCGGATGTGCCCGATATTACAGAAATTCTCCACCATCCCAAACAATGTGTACTGCGAATTTTGTGTTTCCACGACTCACAACACTGAGCAGTGCAGGGCTCTCGACGCACTTGCGGATCGATTGGATCATCCCTCCTACAGGGTGAACGAGGCCCCAAGGGGAAGAGGCAGTGGCATGCGGGGAGGCCGCACAGGCGGACGCGGTCCGGTGAAATGTTACAACTGTGACCAGGAGGGTCACGTGGCTCAAGAATGTCCCCTCCCGCGACGACCCTGGTGTTCCCAGTGCCGGGTGAATGCCCATGCCACAGAGCAATGTCCGGAGCTCATTAAGAAGTGGGAAGAATTGGCGAGGCAGAGGGGAGCGAATCTGATAAAATCAGAGCCGCGAGGGACCATGACCCCAGACATGCAGAACGTCGCGATCGTGACGAGGGGCGGGAAGAAAACTGGGGAGGATTCCCACGGGAAGGAGCCAGCACGAGTGGTTCGACCGGCATCCCCGAAGATGTTAATCAGGCCCGAAGCCCAGAAGAAGTATTTCCAGGAGGCGGTTGAGGCGTTCGCCCAGCTGCGGGACGCGGGAGGTCTGGAGGAGCTCGTGCTGCCAGAATCTGGGGCGCAGAGCATCACAGGTACTGTGATTGAGGACTGGCTCCAGCTATTCCTCAGGATTGTTGACAATGTTGCGCTGCGGCAGCAGCTCAAGCATGCTTTGGAAGGAGCATTGCAGGGGCGCACAGGACTTAGAGATCCGGCGAACGTTGCCCCTCAATACATGCAACGCGTCAAGTGGAACAAGCAACGAACATGCAAAGAATTCCGGCTTAACACACAGGTTGTGGGATTCCAAATCAGCGATACCATGCTAGACTTGGGGTCCGACGTCAACATCCTGCCACGAAAGACGTGGGAGGCCCTTGGAAGGCCACAGCTGGCCTACTTGCCGATCCAACTCAGGATGGCGAACCAGTACTGCATTTTGCCAATCGGTCGGCTCGAGGGTGTTGAGGTCGACATTGCGGGGGTGAAGACATACACCGATTTTGAGGTTATTGATATCATGGGCGACAAGGATCCTTATCCTGCCTTACTCGGCATCGACTGGGCTTTTGAGAATTATGCCATCATCGACCTTAAAAAGGAGCTGATGATCTTTGAGGATGGGGAGGTACGGGTCACCCAGCCCCTTGACCCGTATCAGGGCCCGCGATATACGGAAACAGTGGACAATCGGGAGGATGCTCAGATGATGGACCACCTTTATCAGATGACCGCAGGAAAGCGGGACGACTATATTAACCCGACCGCGACTGGCTCTGTCAGTTGGCGGAGTGTGCAGAGCTCGGAGCTCGGATCCGAACTCGCGTGGGAAGACTGGCAGCAAGGGGGGTATGAGACCACCACGCGGAGATGTGCTACCATTGCCCAAGTCCGGTGGGTGGGGACTGAGGTCCGCGGATATCCCACCTTGTCAAACATGAAAGCGGTCAATACTTTTATTACCAAGGTGGAAGACTTGGTCCCAGACGAAAGCCGGATGCCACTTTTGGATGTGGCCTTGCAATCCACGTCGGCCCGGTGGTGGAAAAATCACCGCAACACTCTGTTGCGATGGGAATGCGTGGCAGATGCTCTGCGGGCACGCTTTAAAGAGGATGAAGGACCTCGCAGTATGCTTAAGTATCACGGAACTTTCGACCCGCGAAACCATTTGCGGGCTTGTGAGGAGCAATGGCGCAGTACCAGGTACCCTGAGGAGCTGTGGGTCCACAGGTTTATCCACTCCCTGGATACAATCCCCTAGGCCCGGTACCTGGAGGAAGAGCGGAAACGGGGAACCCGCTCTTGGCAGGAAGTCACGAAAAAGTTCGTTCGGTGCTTCTTGTTCGAAGGGGAGACGGCGCAGGAGTCTCGGGCCCTACAGGCAATCAAGGAGGTCTTGTTTTTCTGCCATTCCGAGCTCGACGGGGGCCCGGTTGTGTCACACTGTGAGGCCAGGCGCAAGTTGGTTTGCCACAGGATTGACAGCGATCCGGATGATGATGGTCTGGAGGACCTCAGGCATCTCTATTTTGACGAAAAGGAAGGCGAGCGGAACATCAGGGAAGAGCTGACGAATGAAGGAGTCCATTTACAGCCACTAAAGACGAAGAAGCTGAACATTGGAACAGACGAGAAACCCAAGCTGGCAACGGTGGGAGATTACTGGGACGAGGAAATGACAAAAGAAATTTTCAGCCTCCTCCGGGAATACGAAGACTTGTTCCCGTCCTCGGTTGCAAACCTGAAGGGGATCAAGGGGGACCTGGGCGAAATGCGCATCGTGCTGAAACCGGGGGCCAGGCCGGTGAAGCACCGACCCTACCGGCTGAACCCACGTATTAAAGAAAAGGTCAAGATGGAGATCGACAAGATGCTGGCTACAGGTCTTATCTTTCCAGTAGAATAAGCAGAGTGGGTGAGTCCCATTGTCATTCAGAACAAGAAGGACAAAGTGGAGATACGTGTCTGCGTAGACTACCAGAGTCTGAACAATGCCTGCATCCACGATCCATTTCCCACTCCTTTCAGCGATGAAGTTCTAGATCATGTTGCGGGAAACGAAGCCTATTCCTTCACTGATGGGTTTTCGGGCTACCATCAGGTGCGCATTGCCGAAGAAGACAAAGCAAAGACGACATTCACCACTGAGTGGGGATCATTCGCATACCATGTTATGTCGTTTGGTCTGAAGAACGCACCGGCTGTGTTTTCCCGGATTATAATTACTGCTTTCCGGGAGTACATTCACAAGTTCCTGGAGGTCTACATGGACGACTGGACCGTCTACAGCCTGTTGAAGAAACACGCCACCCTTTTGCGTATTATGTTTGACCGGTGTCGTCAGCTGCAGATTTCCTTGAACTTGAAGAAATGTATTTTTGCAGTTCCATTCGGCACACTCTTAGGCCACGTGGTGTGCAAGCAAGGGGTCTGTGTCGATCCCGCCAAGGTCGCGGTCATAGTTCACATGGAAGCCCCCGAAACCGTGAAGCAGTTGTGTGCACTGCTTGGGCACACAGGATATTATAGGCGGTTTATCCGCAACTACGCAAAGATTACGGCCCCTTTGGAGAAACTGTTGCGGAAGTCAGAAGTATTCCAGTGGACGGAGGAGTGTAGGAAGGCCCTTGACACCTTGAAGGAGAAGTTGGCGACGGCGCCCATACTTGTTCATCCCGACTGGGATAAGCAGTTCCATGTGCATATCGATGCGTCCGGTATTGCACTTGGGGCTGTCTTGGCGCAACCCGGGGAGACGACAGTTGACCACCCCGTCTACTTCGCCAGCCGCAGGTTATCGAATGCAGAGAAGAATTACACCACGACCGAGCGGGAGGCGTTGGCGATGGTGTACTCCCTCCAGAAGTTCCGCCACTATCTTCTGGGCGGCAAATTCAAATTCTTTACGGACCACTCTGCATTGAAGTATCTTGTGAATAAGCCTGTTTTGGAAGGACGGATCTGTCGCTGGCTTCTACTTTTCCAGGAATTCACGTTTGAGGTGATTGTCAAGCCCGGCAGGTTGAATGTCGGTCCCGATCATTTATCCAGGTTGGAGACGGGAGAGAACGAAGGCTCGTTGGACGATCAGCTGTCGGATGCCGACCTCTTCCGAGTCGAAGCAGTACCGGATTACTTGGCTGACATTGCCACTTATCTAACCACGGGACAATGCCCTCAGGATTACACCCCGCTCCAGAAACGCCACCTGGTTGTCCGGGCGGCCGACTACCAATTGATCGCGGGGCAGCTATACAAACTAGGCCTCGATGAGGTGTTGCGCAGATGCGTCCTTGACCATGAACGGGAAGCGATAATGTGGGAATGTCACAGCGGTGTTGCGGGAGGACATGTGGGTGCGAAACCCACCGCAAGAAAGGTGCTCCAAGCTGGCCTGTGGTGGCCGACAGTACATGTTGACTGTAAGGCCTACGTGAAGCGTTGCGATGTTTGCCAGCGGACGGGAAGGCCCTTTCACCGGGACGAGCTTCCGCTACACCCAGTGCATGTGTTGCGGTCATTCGAAAAGTGGGTTGTCGATTTTGTAGGTCCCATCGCCCCGGTCGCCAGACACTCCAAGGCCCGGTACATCATTACCACCACGAATTACCTCACCTGGTGGGCTGAGGCAGTGGCGGTACGCAACTGCTCGGCGGAGACAGCTGCCTGGTTCATTTTTGAACACATCATCAGCCGGCTTGGCTGCCCATGAAGCTTAACCAGCGATCAGGGTACGCATTTCATTAATGCCACGGTCAAGTCACTACTGGACACATTTATGATTCAACATCACAAAAGCATCCTGTACCACCCGCAGGCCAATGGTATTGTGGAAGCATTTAACAAAATTCTTGAAAAAGGCTTGACTAAGATTTGCAATGCTCAGTGCGACGATTGGGATGAGCGTCTCCTAGCGGCATTGTGGGCCTACCGGACCACGGTGAAACGCTTGACCAATCAGACGCCATTCCAGTTGGTGTATGTTCGGGAAGCTGTGATTCCCGCCGAGTTCATTGTACCCAGTCTTTTAATCGCTACGTCTCTTCAGTTCTCAGAAGAGGAGTCACTTCGGAAACGCCTCCAGGAGCTACAGGAGCTGGATGAGGCCCGATTCTTGGCGGAATTCCACCAAAAGGTTCAGAAGGCCAGGCAGAAAGCGTGGCACGACCGCCACCTCAAGAACAAAGCCTTCCAATTCGGCGGTAAAGTTCTCTTATATGATAGCCGGTTCCAGAAGTTTCCAGGCAAGCTCCATATGCACTGGTTGGGACCCTACTTTGTCATCGAGATTCGCGACTCAGGAGTCGTTCGGTTGGCACAGCTGGACGGTACAGTTCTCCCTGGGTGGGTGAATGGCGCACGCCTGAAGCCCTACCAGGAGTAAGTACCTTTCACTTCTCATCAATAACTCTCGCACCCGAGAGAACCCGTAGCATAGCTTAGTCGAATAACTCTCCCGCAACCGGGATGAGCGTAGGGAGTCTTTTCCGATTCATAGGTGGTCTGTCAATAACCGCTCAGTTGCGGGGTCCGCACCGCAACCGACTGTGGTCGGGGCGGCGCCCATCCAGCGTGTCATCCTTGTAGGATCCATCCACGTGCCAGTATCAGTCCAGGTCATTTCCGTCAATCCTTTTTGTCAGTCCGTAGGATCACTCAGATTTGCATCATAAATTACCATAAGTAGGCAGTAACCGTACCATAATCATTTTCCATCATCCGCAGTTCCCTCAGCCGTCGCGTCCGCCCATTTCCCCATGCCGCCATCAGCAACTGTCAGATTACACACAGGCATGCGATCGATCGCACGATTATCGCAGGCAAGAAGGCCAGCAGGAATTAATTATCGTTATGGGGTCTCATCAACTCCGCTCGTGCCAGGTGATGACATAACTTGCATGGAGACCAACAGCACGAGAATGCCGGACCAGTTCTCTTTGGCAATTGCAGCGACACCAGAGCGGTTGAAGTCTCGAAACGCACCGCACCAAGACAGAAGCTCCAGGCGAATTCTCCAGGTTTACCAGCGCCATTCCAAAATTCCAAAGGCTCTCCTATCCATTGCTGAACCAGCACTGGACAGTAGGATCCACAGAACAGAGTCGCTGGTTGGAAAATACGACAGTGCAACATTGATAGACGCCAACCTGTCCGACCCGGTCGAATTCCCCTCCCTCCATTGGCAGACATATATGGAGCATCACTACACACCAAGCAGTAGCTCAACCAACCGAATGTGACCAGAGTACAGGGGCCTCCAGCAATCGTCCCTGATGAATTTAAGAACTCTTCCTGTCTTTGGGACTACCGGACCGGCCCTGCAATGCACCCGGTTCCTCCTCAGCCTGATTCAGAATGGGTCCTTGTGACTAAACGAGGAGATCCCCATTCACGCTGAAGACATTCATCACCTCACAGGGCTGTCCCAGAATGGCACAGACGTCTCCGCTGCCAGTCAGACATCTTCCAAGCGCACATGAAAGTCGGGTGATATAGACCTCTATGCCAAATATGGCACTCGCCTGGGGGGGGAAGGGCGCCAAAATTGATCTGATTAACAAGCCGGAGATTCGGTTCACTTGCTATCTCATTGCTAGCAAGACGATGCGGCATTATACCAAAGGAGAGTGCACCTTGGATACCATCTCCATTGCGGAGCACTGTGTCCAAGGCACCAGGCTGAATTGGTGTTCTTTCGTGCTCAAAGAACTGTTCGCGACATGCGAAGAGAATTATAAGCGCACCACTAGTTTCATCTATGGTTACCTGATTGTAGCTTTTTCCATGTGGAAATGGCACATTCCTCCTGTCCGGCTGCCGACAGAAACTACCGCGAGCCAGCCCCTCGCGATGAAATTCACCCCGTGGCAGGTGTCCTCTGACCCCAGCACTAAACAGGTGAATGCGGAAGCATTTCGGTCTTGGTACGGGCTAATGACAGATGTGGTGGCTAACTAGCAACGGGTGCCTAGGAACCTGTTGGACGACTATAGTGAGCAGGTATGGTTCGGGGTAAGCCACAGGCACACTTACCTCCGCCCCACTTGCGTGCCGGAAGCCACCTTCCACATGGCACCGCTCAAATTCCAGCTGGACGATGCTACCTTTCACCGCGAGGTCTGTTCGTGGCTGGGGGTCACAAAGCACATCCGCGACGGGATCCCCAAATACAACTTTGAGTGGATGCTGCCGACGCAACGGCCTGCCGAGACAGGCGCGGCAGGGCCCTCACAGGCCGCGGCGGGACCTTCTCAGGATGCAGCCGGGACCTCACAGGAACTCCCCGAATCACTGGTCCCCGTCGTCCGCCACTTCAATACTCAGGTACGAAGTCTCAACGTGGCGACCCAAGTTATTTCAAGCGGTGCCCCTTTGTTTCCTTTATTTTCTGAATTCCAGCTCAGTCGTTCTCTTTCTCTGTCCCATACTGCCCCTCTCACTTCTCCCATCCCTACCAACTTATTCACTTCTACCAGCCCCATCATCACCCCAATGGGCGAAACGGGCCCGGGACCTGATCAATTAGACCCCCCTCCATCCAAGCGGGCCCGCACCACCGTCACTAATCCGGTGGTGGACCTTACTGATGACGATCCGCCACCCACTCCACTCACATGGACATTAATTCTGGAGGAACCCCTTATCGACCCCTCTGAATTCATCAATATTCGCCTCCCCCATACCTCCTCCACACCATCCACCGCTCCCTCCACCATCCATCCCCCTGCCACTTCATCTATTCCATCGAACTCATCTGCCACTGTATCCGACCCCCTTATCTGGGAACTCTTTGGAGGAGACCACGAGGCTGAAGTCACCTCCAGTACTACGGCCGTAGTACCACCAGTCGACCCCGTGGCCACACCCCAGGGTTCTTTCTCTACTATATTTACCCGGCTGGCCAACGTTGGGGCTGACTCGGTCGAAGCTCCGCCTGAGCGTGCTGACCCTCCCCACACAGGCCAGACCACTCAGCAAGAACGGCCAGATTCCGACATGGGCACCTCAACACAGCAATAGACACCGGTGTCCCCTCCTGAGAATTCCAACAGATCAGTGGCCAGTGGGCAACCTTTGCAGGAGCGAATGCCGGAGCAGGGCGCTTCTGGCACCGCCAACATAGAAACATGGGGTACAACCCAGTTGTAGCTATTCATTCAGCGGGCGGCCCTGCAGGCCGAACAGCTTCATTCGGAGCTGCAGTAGCGGTGCGATGAGCAACACCACCAGATCATATCGCTTACTGAACAGCGCGACCAACTGACCAAGGAGAAGACCTACCTGCAGGAGCAAGTCACCATTGTCACTCAGGCGTTCTCAGACCTATGGCCTGATGTAAGGGCTCACCATGCAACACTTCCTGATGATATAGCGGAGAGCAATGTGGTCGTTCAGGCTTACCACATTTGGTCTGCCTTCACGGGTCTACGCAGGGAGAATCAGGAACTTCAAGCGGCGTTAGCCGCACGGCCCGCGCTCCCTGACTCGCAGATTGTATACTCAGAACAGATGGCCGCCAAGCAGACCCAGGCAGTTCACATGCAGGCGACCCTTCACTCCACGGCGCGCGAGGCCTACGACCTCCTGTGAAGTCTGCAGGAGTGTTCACTCGCCCTCACGGTCAAAATGCAGCCCATCTCCGCCCAGCTGCAACATATTTCCAAGGAAATTCAGGATACCGCAGATCCCGCACGGTTAGATCAACTATATGCCCAGGCGGACGAGCTTGAGGTTCAAATGCACCAAACCGAGGCCAACTCAGCAACGGCCAAGTAGATAATTCGGGAAATCCATCCGCCCATTCAAGCCAGTGCCAAATCAATACAACAGCTAGCTGCAAAGGCCGAGACCCAGCTTACCATGATGTTCGGGGCTGTCCCGACGAATATAGAGGAGGCCGCTGCCACCAGGATCACTGAGGAAGCCGACTCGCTAACGCAGGGATGGCAGCAAGCTGTGTCGGACTTCATCGGGCTCAAAGATATAGCGTTCCGCAGGGTCCCGGAGTTGGGGCCCTTGTTTGAACAGCCGCTTGGAGGAGCACAGTAGGAAAGGGCACGAGACGAAGGCACACAGGCCGAACAGGGCACGGGATCCAGCGCGGCAATGGAGGTGGAAACTGTTATTTGTGATTGACTCGGGGACGAGTCAAGGAACTGTGGTCGGGGCCTGTTGGGGCCCTTGTTTTTGAAATCTTGGTTAGAACATTTTGAATTTTGACCTTTTGAGTTGCGGCATGAAGACACATGGCAATCGCGACCGCATCGCAACTACCAGGAGTCGCAGAGCTATCAAGGTGGCGCGGAAGCATGAGATAGCTGAAGAAAGAACACGCACAAGTACAGATGAAGAAAACACACAGCAGAAGACAGAAAGCGAAACACACCGATAATAGGAGAGAAGCTGGGAGCAGCTGAAGAAAAGACACAGAGGAACTGATAGTCGTGATAGCGGGTGAATAAATAACAGTCACCCGGCTGAAAGGAAAAAAAGGCTGCAGAGGTTGCGAGGCTCGTGACAGGAGAAGAAGCACAGAGCGACTGCGGGAAATAATGCATGACACTTCTATGGTTCCTAATCTTCTCTATTCTACCTTTCTGCTCCGTAAGACATCTGTATCAGAGTTGTAAGCTATCGCTGAAAATGCTATGTAATCATGTGCTTGGCCAAGAGGTTAATATAATGAAAGGTTGTTGTCTCAATAAGAGGTTTACATGCATGTAATGTGTTTATGTTGGTTTAAAATTTTATTTGCTAATGTCTGAATGCTTCTTAAGTGCTCTTGCGTACATGAATCTGTCTATATAATCGATGCATTGTCCATCATGAGTTGCGACTTTGTTCCTTGACATCGATCTCATCCCCTTCTGCATGTGGTTGTGGCACGCCTCGGGTGAGACTCACTGTTCTCCGGAGCAGGGTGAAAATGCCGGCGTGATCCTAGACTACATCGGACCCCTTTGTTGGCCACAACTCCACGAACTGGAGTGGTATCAGAGTTGATTCCATTCTCTTTGGGTAATATTTTACACCACATGGTGGTATCAGAGCATGGTTCAAAAATTTTGACCAGATGTGATGAATGCATGTTGTTATGCATGCATTGTCATAGTTAAGGTTGTCCTGCATGAAGTTATGGTATGAACGATATGTCATTATGATGATATTGGTATGTTATGATGCTAATGTGTTGGTCAAGGTAGATAAGGGGATGCATATCATCAGAGCGAGGTTGCAATGCTGCAATTTGGGGTAAGAGAATAGATCACCATACAGGTATTGTATGTTTGGCATGCAAGTATGCTTGTTAATGGTTGTTATAAGAATTAGGGTTTTTTACATGTCTGTTAGTCTATGGTTGTTGTGGTTACATGTATGATAGATGTTATTTAATCAGTGTGATCACATGTACATGTGTTGGTTATTCATGAAGGACAGTAACTTGTTGTTATATGCATTATGGTCATATGCATGATGGTTATAGTAATTGTAATTAGGATCTTGATGTTATGTGTATCGTGTTAATCTAGATTGGCCTATGCAGGTGGTTAGGGTTATGACATTTAGGTATGAGTCGATATGCTTGTGATATTGTGGCATAATAATCTAGACGAATTGTGCATATGTGATTGTTATGCATGACTGACATTTATTTATAAGTTTATGATGTGAACATTTTAGCTGGTTACTAGTATGGATATTATGAAATTAATTATGTTTGGGTTGATAGGCTGTGAATTTATATCATTCTAATATAGATTGATTGTGCAGACAAGGTACCCTCCCTTGAGATACATTGAGGTATGAGTTTGATTATTTCATCTATTTGGTGTTTGAGTGCTTGGTGTCTATTATGTCGTCTATTTGTTGTTTGAATGTTTAACTAGTTGCATGATATGAGTTTGTATCTATAATATTGCATGAAGGAATGATCTTGTTTGAGATGGTTGCACTAACACATATTTGTTGAGAAAAACTGATATGTAATTCAGTGTAAGTAGTTGATAGTTGTAGCATTATGTATTATGACTTATGAAAGCGATTTGATTGTTGATTATGACATGGTTTTTAGACTTGGTAAAGGTTGATTTCAAATTAATAAATATTCTGTCTTGATCTTTGGAACATGTGGCTGATATGTGTGTTCAGTTACAAGGAAGCAATCTTTGCACAACAAGGTAATATAACTAGTATATTGTTATATTTATTTATAAACTAACAATTATGTATTTATGGAATTATGATACAGGGAATTACATGGAAAAGAGGCTTCCATGAAATATTGGAGAAGGATTAGGTTGAACTTTCCTTTGGAAGTATTGGGAAGCCATAGGGATTGAATCATGGTGTTTTTTGCTAGTCTTGTGTTTTTGGAATTTTGTGATTTATTGTGCTTGATTTCAGCTTGGTTTATGTCTAGTGTATGGCCATAACACTTTTTTTGTGGTGTCATATTTCTATTGGTTTTGATGGGTTCTTCTTGGTTGATTTTGGTTCTTGCTTTTTACGTTTTGAGGGTCTTGGGGTTTGGTTGGGGAAAGAGGAAAGTTAGTGGAGTTGGGGGGTAGCTGAATGAATTCAAATAGGTAATATAAGACCTGGATGAAGCTGGTGCATTTATATGGGTAGTTGAAGATGAGTATGAAATCCGTTTGAGGTTTTTGGGTCCATTGGGATAAATGAATGATGTCAAAACAATTATGAGACAGGTAACATGAAGGGTAATTTAAATGGATTTGAGGTGTAAAATGCATTGGCTATGTTGGGAATTATTTTTCTCAATGTTGTGCATGAGTTGCACAAATAAAGGGAGTTCTCTTAACCTAGATATGATGATTTATGGTAATTTTGTGGTGATCATGATTATGATAATGATTATATATATGTATGTATGTATGCTATTTTTCTAACAGGGTCATCATATATCATAATTGTTTTATGTTGATGATTATATGTGTATATGTATGTATGCATGTCGTTGTCTGAAAGGTCATCAAGGATATTTCTTATGGAGGAATGATTGTTTATGCAGATGAATGGCATGAAAAGGTTCCTGGTTTATAAGGAATCAAGTGGGAAGAGTAGTCTAGAAAATATATGAGGTTAGTATCATGTGGATATGATTTGGTATTATGTGCTTGTACTATGCGTATGTTTATGTGATGGATAAGTAATGCCGAGGGACACATCAGCAGAATGAAAGTAGTATGATCTACAACATGTTGGGACAACCATGGATAATACAATAGTAAGGTTTCTTGGTAAGGACAGTGTGGTATTAGGATGTGCAGTACCAGTGTTTTGTACATGTAGCATATGCAGCATTGTGTACATATGATATTGCGTGCATGTTGCATATATGATGTTGTGTGCATGATTGCATATGCGGTGCTGGGTACCGATGGTGCTAAGTACATGTCGTATATGCAGTACTATGTACATATGGTCCTATGTACATGTTGTGAATGCAGTGATATGTACATTTTGTATAGTGCACATGTTTTATATGTGGTTCTATGTACATATGGTGCAGTGTACAGGTTGTACATGAGGTGTTGTGTACATATGGTGTGGTGTGCATGATTGTACCTGTGGTGCTATGTACATGTGGTGTTGTGTGCATGTGGTGCTATGTACATGTGGTGCTCCGTGCATGTGGCGTATGTGTACATGTTATGCAGATGGTGCTCTGTACATGTGGTGTTATGTGTACATCGTACAACTGGTGTTGTGTACATGTGGTGATATGTACACGTTGTGCAGGTGGTGCAATGTACATGTGGTGTTGTGCACATGTTGTGCAGGTGGTGCCGTGTACGTGTGGTGTTGTGTACACATTGTGTAGGTGGCATTGTATACAGGTGGTACTGTGTACATGCTATACATGTGGTATTGTTTACATGTCATACATGTTTTTTTGTGTATATTTGATATGGTGCTATAGGTATTGTGTAGTCATTGTATCACGACATGTGTATTCGTGGTATGGTACAGTGTGTACATATGCATATTGTGTTGTACACCGAGTGTTGGTGTATGTATTGTGTTGTACACTGGGTGTAGGTGTAACTGTGGTGTTGTAAACTTGGTGTAGGCACATGTGTCATGTTGTACACTAGGTATAGATGTATGTGTCGTGTTGTACACCATGTGTAAGTGTAAGTGTTGCATTGAATATTGTGTATGTGTATGTCTTGAAAAGTGTGATGGACATACATGTATGGTATTGTTTGGCCCTTGTTGTTACTATTGAGGGTTGAGGCGATTTAGTCTCTGGTTGTCCTTATTGTTGCTATTGAGGGTTGAGGCAGTTTAGTCTTGGGATACCCTTGTTGTTGATATTGAGGAAGGAAGTGGTTTAGTCTCTAGATTCCCTTCTTTATTAAAGAGAAGGCACTGGTGCTTGTCGGGCTTGGAAATAAATTAAGTGTGTGTGTGGAAAGGATAAGGAACAAAGGTAGACACAAAGAATCATTAAAAGATAAGTATCATTATTTTATTTTAGTTTTTAATGATGCATGTGAACTATGAATCTGATTTATGATGATTACATGTGATATATGATTTTGATTATGATGGTTTCATTTTGAGCTAACTAGATGAGATATGTTAGATCTAAGACTTTTGTGATCCATAATGTAGATAAATGTCTTTCGGATTAATCACATAATTAGGATTTGCTCGACGTTTCAACCCATCTGATGTGGTTTATCCTCAGGACAAGGTGAAGAAGGAAACCAATCTCTTTGAATAAATAGTAAGGATGCATCATTGCTTGGTGTTAGGGGATAAAACTAGCCGTTAAAAACTAGGCGTTAAAAATTGTGTTTTTGTTTTTATTTAAATTTCCCCCTTTTATTATATATATATATATATATATAACCTTTATATTATTTTATTTTTAATCATTTAAGAAAATTATTCATTTTTAAATTATTCTAGATTATTTTATTAATAACTCTCTCTCTCTCTCTCTCTCTCTCTATATATATATATATATAATTTAATCATTTATATTAAATTATAAAATTCTAATTTTTAATTTTTTTCTTAATAATATTTCTTAAACATCTAAAAATATTTTAATATTATAACTTAGTAAGTCAAATAACGGCTAGTTTTTAACAACTAGTTTTTAACGGCTAGTTTTATCCCATAACATCGGGCAATGACACATCCTTACTATTTATTCAATGAGATTGGTTTCCTTCTTCATCTTGTCCTGAAGATGAACCACATTAGATGGTTCGAAATGTCGACCAAATCCTAATGATGTGATTAATCCAAAAGACATTTATCTAGATGAGATATGTTTATACATGATTACTTGATCAGAGAGCTAGCTGGACTTGTTGTGACAGGAAGAAAATAGGATTGCAGGTGTACCTTATTGATGGGCCACCAATGAGGTATGATTTGTCTTAGCCAAGATAACCATTAGGTTTTTTTTGAGTCATGAGTCTAGATGGTTAGGTTATTTAGGGTTTAATAGGATTTTTAAGTCTTTGATTTTGAAATAATCACATGCATAAAGGTATTTTAGTTATTTTTCAAGGCAATTATGGGTCTCAGTATGAGCCATCATAAAGAGAAAATCCAATTTTTTATGTCCCTCGAGGTGATCTAGTCATCATTGTGATTTTGACACTTTTTCAAAATTTCAGAGCAGATCTAGTTCGTGTTGGTCAGGATTTGCTACGGAAGTTCGTGACACTTCCATAGAAAATTTTCCTTCCCCAAAATAGTTTTCATTACGAAAGTCAGTTTTCTGCTAACGGTAGGGTAATGGCACAAAGTTTCAAAAAAAGGTATGGTCAGAGGTGGTAAGAGCTTATTGGGTTATGATTGCACCCTGTTGTCATTATCCATTATTTTCTAAACACATGCACCATATAGTTGGTCCTTCATTTCGTTACTTTTCACCTTTTTTTACAGTTTTTTTGTCACAAATCCATCCTCATTTCCGCCTTTGAGCTTCTATTGTTGTCTAAACATCGGTATTGTTGTCTTGTGGTCTATCTAGATGTCATAGGGTAATATATCTTAGTGTCAAAAGTAATTTTGTTTTCCCTAAACTCTTTTTTAGGTGTCAAGAAGTTACTCACTGCGTGTGGGAGCTATGGCAGCTCAAAGGAAACATTATAAAGGAGGGTCTGTGGTGAGGCATGAGCCCATGGAAATGAGGTTTTTGGAAGAAGACCCCACATTCACCCAAGCATTTTCCAGCATAGGGTGTCTTTGGTACTGTAAAAAATTGCAGGGGTATCATGGGAAAGTTTCAAAGGATTTTTCCATTAACTTTATAGGAACAGGATCTAAAGTTGGCATACTAAATTTTGCAGTGTCTCCTGACACTATTTTTCAAGCCACAAAGATCCCTAGGTCAGGGGAATTATGGTTCAAGGTGCAGAAGTTAAAATTACAGAATTGTGATGAAATCCTAAAAGAAGAACATAGAGGCATTAATATGGCTTCAGGAATTCCCAGAACTTGCCATAAAGAGTATTTTTCTAAATTTATGATGGTGATCCAGAAATACTTCACTTATAAGGGTAGATTCCACATGTTTTATCAATACCATTTCAATTTTTTGTTGCACTTCACAGGTAAACAACCCTTAGATATACCTTTTTATTTGTTTAGAAGCTTGGGGAAAATGACTAACAAGGTTCAGGCCAAGCCTGATACCAGTGACACATCAATTTTTCATCATGCTCTCATTCAATGACTAGTGGTTGAAGAGTTAAATAAATTGAAAAGAGATTGTCCCACATTTTTGTTCTTAAGTGGCTATGAAGTTGACATTGTCACTCCTAGGGAAAAACCAAAATCTAAATCTAGTACTTGAAGGGAAGATAATCAATCTATAGCGAGCCTGTAACTAATCATGAGGCAAAAATGGAGCCTATTGTAGAGCCTATAGAACTTGAAGTTGAGCATGTGAAGAAGCGTGTGGTGGCAGAGAAAAATTCTAAAAGTAGCTAAGTAAAAACTTATACAAGGAGGGCCACTAAAAGCCAAATTGATGAAAGAGGTAAGTTGTCATATGTCTTGGAGGCTATTGACATTGAAGAAAACCCCATTATGGAGCCTATTGAGATCAAGGAGGAAGAAACTCAGAAGAAAAAAAAGAGCCAGGAATTTGGATTTTTCTCAAGAATATTTAGGTTTTATTTTCAAGCCTATAAAACCTAACACAAGATCACAACAACTAAAAGAAAAGATGTCTAAGAAACCATTAAAGGAGAAGCTGCCATCAGAAGAAGAGATACTAGAATTAGGCTCTAGCAGAAGTAGAACATGTGAAAAAAAGGAAAGTTAAGGAGATTGTTCAAGAGAAAGGTGAAGGGGAGATGTTGCAAGAACAATTGAAAGATGCTCAAAATGAGGTAATAGAATAAAAATTTCTTTTTGAGGAATTGAAGAAATACATATCTAAGAAACTGGACTATTACAATGAAGTGGCAGATATATCTGGAAATATGTCAAAGAGAAAATTTCCTTTACATAGGATGATGAAACACCTATGCAGAAGGAACATATGGTTACAAGATGATAGAAGGAGGTTACAGGATCAAGTCAAATATTTAGAAGTCCAAATGGAAATGATGCAAGCCGAACATTTGAAGAGGGGCCTCAAATTCATTATTGTTACCGATGATGCTCCATGAATATGGTGAATTCATCTATTTTTTCTTATGTAATGGCGAATGATACTATACAGGCTAATATAGGCTTTTAGAAGTGTTAGGGAGGCAAAATAATGATGAAAATGAAAATATCAGAAACTAGGAACTTTTGTAGCAACTCCCAAGCTTGAAGGAAGAAATTTTCTACGAAACTGATGTAGCTTTAAATGGAGGCAAACACCAATTAAAATTTCAGAAATATGAAGGCTAAAGGCATGTATTTAACTCATTAACCTCAAATATGACCCTAGAACATTCAGAAAAGTCTAATTACATGCAAAAGGGTGACCTACTAAAGTTAGCTACCAAACTGCTTGTACTCTGTTTTTCTAGCCTTGTGGAGTTATGATTTTTGGGCATCAAATAGTGAAGAAATGGATAAACCACTAATCAGGAGCATACACATAATTATCTCTTTTTTCAAGGGGACAAATCAACAGGTCAATCTCCATGTAGCTCAGAAATCACCAAGTTGACTTATGATTCTAGCTTATCATTCCAGCTCAAGCCTATGAGGTCTTTATTCCAATGCATCATCTATCCTACACCTCAGTAGTCATTTGGTTTTGAAAAGGATGACTAGAATAGTCTATTATAGTTTTGTTAAAGTTATTTAATGGTTATAGATTCCTTTTTGTATACAAACTCCGTCAAACAGAAAACATCCCTATAAACTCTCTATGTGATGTAATCCTACTAGAATTAGATATCCATGTTAAGTTATCGAGTCTAGACCAGGTGGTAGACTATTGTAAAGAGGCCTCACTCTATAAATGAGGGAGTTTTTCACTTCGATGGGGTTGATTAATGTTATGAGGGGGATACTATGCGATTTTTCTTTATCAAGCTAATAGAAATTTTGCAGCAAAATGTTTTACAACTTGATATTCTCCTTGGCTTATGTGTTTTATCTCTTCACTTTGTGTTTTTTTATCAATTTCATAGTAGTATGATTACTTGGAATTCATTGTTAAATGCTCCAATTTCCTTCATATTATTGTGCATGCTGTAAAAGTTTATGTTTTAAGCCAATTTTCCTTAGCTTCCATGAATACAATTGTTTGTAAATTGAATTTTCTTTGTTGACTCCATGCCTAATGGTAGCTATCATACACTCTTCCACCTACAAAAACTACATAAATCATAAAACAACTTAGCCATCTGCAATTTATATTTCAAATTAAATATCCCATTTTTTTCCATGAGAGAGCCTTCTCTGTTGGAAGGGCTAACTTCTAGTCAAAAGTGGTTTGAAATAGTTATGCTAGGTTGATAGTTGAATAACCCAACTGGTCCAACTTAGTGATAAAAATTTTAATTAGTTTTAATTCCTTTTATTCTAATGGAAATTATATGCTTGGTACTGGAAATTAGGGTAATTCCTGGTTTGGGTGGTTGAAATTGACTGCAAGGATTAGAAACAGTGGAAAAAGGAATTGGAACATGAAACATTGTGTTGGTAAAGCACTTCAAGAGCAGGGCCAATGTGGGACATTGGTACCCAATAGTTTCCATTGATTTCCATGAGAATGATATGACCGACATGATGGTATTTAGGTAGGTATATTCCTTGGTTATTTTACCTTCCGATGCGAGGAAGCCTTGCCAAGGGATGGATCTCTTGGGAAAGGGGATTCCAGGGAACTTGGAAGGTGAGTGACTACACGGAAGGGGGTGGCCATATTTTCCAAGGGGTTGTTTAGCAGAGAAGGGAAGGTTGGGGATGGATTTTTTTTGGTAATTTTTATTTCCATATGTAATCAAATGCATGTTGGGAGTGTGCCCTGGAACAATGTGCTGGTAACTGTTCACTGAGGGAAAATGTAGTGCAGGATCGTAGCACTAGACATTGGATGCAGGTTTGAATTTGGTAGTGGATTCTGGACTTCCTGGGAAGGAGGTGAATCCTAGTATTACTTTGAGGGTGGAGGTGCAAGCCTCTGGATTCTCTTGTTGCTAATGCATAAATTGTATCCTTTTATTTTCTGGTTGAGAAAATGTGCATATGTATATATGTGTATTTTATTGTAAATATTGTATCGAGCTAGATTTATAAAGCTCCATAGATAGTATGGTTATTTTATGGTTGAAGCAAATTTGCATAATTATATGTGGTTTTTATTTTAAATATCATAATGAGTTTTGTTATAAAGCTCGAGTACATAATATGATTTTCATGTTTCGACATGTTGTTGATTGCAAATACTACAACGATTTTGGTTATAAAGCTCCATAGGAAATATGTTTATGATTTTCAGCAGTTTTTTTGGGTATAGGTGTGGTTTAACATCGAGTACGGTGTTCCCCTAAGGGGGATGGGTCAGAAACAACCCCCGGTTAAAATTTCATGTAATAAAATTTAATTAAGTTAAAATAAGGCCATGGGAAAGGGGCACTTATTCCAAGTTGAATGTTGGGAAAAATTTCCTAGTGGGCATCAATTATTGTATTTATGGTTAAGGGGAAATTGAAAAAGGAAATGGATAAGGAGTTGGAAAGAAAAAAAGGTATTTTTGGTACATTATTTATGAAAATAATGGAAATTAGGAGAAAAGGAAGGTGAAAGGTCACAAGTTGTATGTGAGGAGGAAAATGAAGGAAAATAATGGAAAATTGAAGAAAATAGATGTATCAATGATAAAAAGGCTTCTGAGGATCAGTTGGTAGCATTTGTTGGTCTAGCATTTTGTCAGTTCATTTTTAGACTTAGTCTTAGAAAGGAGAAAACACCAAGAGGAGAAATAAAGAAAGAAAGGAAAGGAAAAACAAGGAAAGGAAAGGAGAGGAAAATAAAAGAATGACAATGAAAGAAAAGGAAGGAAAGGATCAAGCATCTTCAACGGGAATAGTTTTAGGTAATAGATTTCATGTATATTTCCTAGCTGGTTTTGACATGAATGGTATGTGCATGTTCGTATTTTGTTCCTTTTCTGTCATTGGCATGGATTTCGTTGGGTTTCAACAATGAATTTTAGCATAGCCTTGCCATTCTGGATAACCATGGCATGATGGTATTTTTCTTGGTTTGAGATTTGGATTGCCGGATGGTTTTAGAATCTGGGGTGAGGTGTTCTCAGGAAAATTACCAAATTCCTAGGAATCCCTTGAACGGTAATGGCAGGATACATGGTAAATCCTAATGGTGGAGAAAGGAAAATTCCTCAAAGATGGTGAAGTAATTATGAGGAATCCAAGCTTAGTTTGGTTTTGTGATCTTGGCATCAGTTTAGGTGAGATCACGGTATGGAGATGGTGGAGGTGGTTTAACCTCTAGATTCCCTTGGTTGTGTTTGGATTGGTTTATCCCATAAGATCCAACATTCATGCTTGGAATATGGCATGGGGGTGTTTGGCTAAAGAAAGAATTGGTTCAACCAATCTATGGTTGAGTGGAACATGGAAGTCTTGAACTTAGTTGGTATTTACCTATGTTTAATAAAAGCTAACTTTATCTTTCTTTTAATGAAGAAATGTATTGGTTATTATGCGGCTTTAATGGTTTTTCTGTTATTGTTATTTATCTGGTTATATGATGGCTATAAGCACGACTTTATGAAAAATCTTAGTCATGGATTTTTTCACATTTTTACTTGTAAATGAATTAATAATGAATGCAAGACCTAATTGGTGTTATGACAACTAATGTGATAAGGTAGTGACCCTTCTTTTTAAACCTCAGATAAGTGTTTAGTCCCTCATGTTCAAACTTGCATTCATGACCTATAAATTTCATATTCACCAAGTGTTTTATAGAATGTCAGTCCCAGCTGGGGATGGTCAGGCCAAGTAATGGTTTCATTTTATGGCTTACAAGAATATTTTATATTTTATTTATCTTCTCTGGAAGTTTCACTGATTTATGCGAAGAGACCTGAGTCCCGACCCTGAAAAGTGGCACAGAATTCGGAGTCACTGACATAGAACTGAGCAAAAAAGTCCATAGTCGCATGGAGGGAGGCTTATGAGTGTGACTAGGAACCCATATTCACATGGATGCATTGGCAAGAGAGGGACTTGGGCTCTAGGCTAGGGAAAAAGTGAGTTGCCTCAGGGGTTGGACACCTTGAGGGGTTGGGTTAATACTCCTAGAGGTCTTGTGGCACCTAAGGGAAGTTAGTACAATCTTAAGTTTCCAACTCCATTTCCTTAAGGTCACCTAGGAGGTTGAGTCATATCATAGTGACCCTGAGCTCATGTTTACCCTGGGCAAGTTGATGAAAGTGGGTAAATATGGGAGGAGGCGTTACAGATTGCAGGGCTTGACTACCCCCTGAGGAGATTCCCATTGATATGCATATCTTTCTTTCCTCACGTCACAAAAACTTGTAAATGAATACTCAACTTGTAAAATAAACATAGAGCCTACTAGAAGAGGGTTTCTCATGTAAACGATATAGTAATAGGAAGGGTCTCAAAACCCATTTTTTTCAAGGTTCACTTCCAGCTCTATTGGTTGTGGCTATGGCCTATAATGTCTCATGGAGCTCATTTACTTTTTTCAATGTATTATTCTTAACACAGTTAAGTAGTTCATTTAAATTTAGGCTCAGTTCATCCATATTGCTTAGACAATACTGTTATGCCATTTATTGCACCTCTTATGGATTAGATGCACTATTTTTACCATTAACATATCATCACTCACGTTTTATACCATGTCTAATAACATACACACATATGTAATAAACATATATATCAATGGTATAATCCCAAAAAAATGCACCACATATGCAAGAATTAACAATACAAATGTCGTTTATGAATTTCCAGCACCATTAATAACAATAATGCCACAAGTCTGAGGGGGGAAGAAATGCTTGCCTCTTGGACTACACACTAGCTTCGAACTGAAACCGAGACTTCGGAGGATTTCCTTCCTCAATCCCACTAGCTAATTGCTCCTTCCTTACCATCACAAGGAGTCGAATGCACACATTGTGATTCACCTCGTCCTAGGGAGTCTAGAACCCATTGTATCAACATGGAAATATCCAATATTTCTTTGAGCAAGTCTTGCTCTAATTCTTATTCATGATGGTCTCTTCCTAAGTTGTTACATGGATCTAAAGTATGCTATCTCAACCAAAAGCCTCCAAGGGACCCAAGATGTTACAGGGCTCCGAAGATTCCATCCCAACCGATATCCTCCAAGGACCCAAGCTATTACGTGGCTAAAGAGACCCCTATCTCAACCCATAGCGTCCAGGGACCCAAGCTATTATAGGGCTCCAGGGATCCTTTCTCAACCCAGAACCTCTAGGGACACTAAGCCTTTGCAGGGCTCTAGAGACTAGCACTCAACCCACAACCTCTAGTTGATAGAGAACTGATCCCCTTCTCTTCTCTTCTCTTCAACGTAGCCTAGTGAATTTTTTTATTGGAGGTTCCATCTTCGTCCTCTTCTCAGTATGTTCCAAAAATGAAAGGGGTATCTACTTCCCTTACTGCATGGAGTCGAATGGATCCCTCTTTAGATTGTTGTGTGGAGTTTGAATGGATCCCCCTAAATTTATCCTCTTTTGTTCTAATATATCCCTCTTTCGATTGTTATGTGGAGTTTGAATACCCCCCGTGGCATGAATTTATACCGCCATTATTTACTATTGTGTCCTTGTTTTTGGAAACCCTTCATAATTTTTGTCCTCTATTCTTATTGTGTTCTCTCAAGAAATCATAGGCCTGATTAACTTTCCAAAGCCTATTTAATTTCAAAAACAAACTCATTAACTTCATGCACCAACCAACCTTCAATGGCGGTCCTAAAAATTCAAGGTTCTCCTTTGCAAAAGAAACCACAACATCCCAAGCAACAATCCTCCTACCCCAGCTTCGAAATCCATGTTCCTTGGACCCAGTCCCCTTTTCCTTTGATTTTAAACTTTTCATATTATTTACATCATATTTACAATGTGGAGTCTTTTTAGATGATCCAAATATTATAGTTTAAAGTTAGGATAAAATATTTATTAAATTAGAATATTTAAATTAATATTAGAGACACTTAGAAACATAATATTGTTACAAAAGATATGACTCTAGAATAGTGTCGTATCTTAGGCTCTAAAATAGGAATAAAGTTAGTAGATTGCTTAGAAGGATATTTATTGTAAATGGGAACTTGTTGTTTAATCAAGTGGTCCATAACTAAAGTAAGTTAGGACATGTAGCTTATAAATAGGTCATTTTCCTAGTTGAAAGAGTGTTGGAGTTTACGTGTGTAAACTCTTGCAATTCCTATGTAATTCATTTTACTATTATTAATAAAATTACATGTTTGAGGACACTTTTGGTATTATTATGGTATTAGGGCTCCAGTAATGTAGATGATCCAATAATGGAGATGATGTGAAGGTGGAAATTTCAGCTATGTAGGATTTTGGAAAATTCTACCAAACGGTTAATTGGTATGCAATCTATTCAACTTTCATTAAGGAAAAGAAATTTGATTTTTTATGATTATTTATCCATAGATCGTTTAACCTGTAATTTTATTTTGAGCATCTTAAATTCATATTTAATTTTTGGTTCTACCTTAGTCTTCATAAAATCACGGTCATATGTCTCTTCGTCGTCCCCTTTTCGCCTCTGTTTCTTCAAAATCAAGAGATTTTTACTATTGTCATCCCATTTTCACCTCTGTTGCTTCGAAATCAAGAGGTTTTTTTTTTTTTTACTTTTGCGGAAGTAATTTCTGGCACAGGTACTTGTAATGATTAGTCCTTTCTGTATACCCTACTGTTCTGTGATTTTGCAACTCACGGATAGGTTTCATACTTACCGAGAGCAAGTTTCATATTGATCCGTCCATGTGCCGGTACAATACCCCCAAATCTGCAATCCTCTCCCAAAAGAAACGAATTTATTCGGCTTGCAGTGATGAGACAACTTCGCCCTCCACTAAGATTCCTTTGTTGTGAACCATGTCGAGAATAATGGAACACTAATGAATCTCCGAGGAACAAACTAAAATAAAGCCATTCACATATTGTGCTTGTTGGTATCCTAAGAGAGGATCTCTGTTCTTTTCAAACAGAATAAGAACACGGCGTACGAAATTGAACTTATTGTTTAACAAGTACTTGTACATCTGATTGGCATCGTTCACGCAACCCTTCAATTTGTGCTGGGAATATTTGTAAGAAATGACAGAACCCTTGATCATCATCGTCAGTTTTTTTCATAAACCACGTTGTCATTATATTTAAATGTGTTTAAATAATTGTGTTAGACATCCAAAGACTGTGGCACATGAAGAAAAATCCATTCACAACCATTTTTCTGTTGATCACTCAAGCCTTTGCTTTGAATATTGAAGAGTGACATTAGACCACGTACTAACAAGTTCTATTCAACATTTAACTCAGTTTCACTAGATCAAGTAAGCAGTGGACGATTTTTTAGAATCGATTGTGCCTCGACTGGCTCTCCCCACAGAGCGTAGCGAAGAGTGGACAAAATCCGGGTAAGAGTGGGTGGATTCAATGAACTCACAACTCAGCTACATAAATAATTCCACACAGTAAAATCATGCATTTGTCCACTCTTCTGACAAAATGCAGAGCGGTGTTGTCATAGTTTTAAAGGAGAATGTTGCCAAAGAAAGGTGAGGTAAGATAATGGAGATAACTCACAAGATTGTAGAAACAAATGCCATTAAAATACACATTTTTGAGCAACGAAAAGGGTCGGTTGTACTATTGATACTTAGGTTCCCTGAGTTGTGATAATTCAACACCAAAGAAAAAGAGTTCTAGAGACTTGTTCCCCCGACCTGGACCTCTTTCATTACATGCAGCCAACTGAAATCACATACATGGATTCTCTGAATTCTGTGAAAGTTTTATTTTTTATTTTATTTTGAAGTTAAGGAATTTTTTTGTGAGTAAGAAGGTGTAAAAATGGGTATTTTGTAATTTTTGGAGAAATAATGAGATTCTATTTGTAATTTTTATATGGAGAGATAAGAGTGATATTTGTAACTCAAAGTAATTTTTTACTTTGAGGAGGGGTAGATTTTTTTTAAGAAGAAATTTCTATGGGCATTATCAAGTGGTCAAATTTTGAAAGGATTTGATTGTAAACACTCAATGAGAAATTGACTAGATCCAAGTGCAAACATCAGTGATTTTTCTCCTTTTTCAACGACTATATGAGGGTCAAGGCCAAGCCCCGATAGATTGTTTTCTCTTTGCATGGCGCGTATCTTTTTTGTGTGGCATATTTCATGTGATGAGTTGCTCATTTTTCTTGTGT
>JAXQQM020090129.1:0-37956 GCA_034641835.2 Pinus albicaulis | reverse complement strand
CACTCAGCAAGGGAATAAAGAATCTTTACAGGTAAAGTATGACCATCTCAATTCAAAGAACACTAACAGGAATACCTTTCAAAGAAACACTAATCAACAGGTAAATTCAAGTAGAAGATTTCATGATCGCAGAAATTTCTTCTTCAATGGAAAATGTTTCTCATGTCACAATTTTGGTCATAAAGCTATTCAATGTGTTGCATATAAAACGATCATGACAAGAGAAGCAAGAAAGAAAAGGATTGATATTGGAACAAAGAAGAATACCTATAACAACTTTTCTCCTCTTCAAAATGAAGTTGAATGTGCTTATTGCAATAACTTTGGCCATGAAGAATTTGAATGTAGGAGAAAAGTCCAGCCAAAAGAGCAGTTTCCTTCAAGCTCCAATGTGTGGAAAAAGAAGGAATTACAGGTTGAAAATTGTGGCATAGATTTATTTGCAGAAGGTGAAGAAAATCAATGGTACATTGATAGTGGATGCTCAAAACATATGACAGGTGACAAAAACAAACTTCTTGCATATAGTGCGCTAGAAAAAAAAAATAATGTTACATTTGGAAATGATACTCTTGTTGTCATTAAGGGAAAAGGGTCTGTTTTTCTAAAAGAAAAGGTGAAAGCTAATAATGTCATGTATGTGGATGGATTAAAGCATAACCTGTTAAGTGTAAGTCAAATGTGTGATCAAGGAATTGAAGTTGTCTTTAGTTCAAAAGAATGTGTGGTACGTGATCTTGATACAGGTAAAACAATTATAAAAGGAAAAAGAACTCCAAGAAACCTGTATGTATTAAAGAACTGCAAAGAACAATGTTACTTGAGTAAATCTTCAGAAAAATGGCTATGGCATAGAAGGTTGGGGCATCTGAGCTTCTCTCAAATCTACAAATCAAGCAGAATTAAAGCTTTTCGTGATCTTCCCAATATTACTCTAACTGAAAATATCATATGCAAATCTTGCCAATTCGGTAAGCAAACCAGGGTACAATTTAATGCCAAGGAAGGATCATCAAGTAAGCCTCTTGAACTCATTCATACTGACATATGTGGACCCGTGAGGAAAAAGTCACCACGTGGTGAACAATACTATATCTTATTTATTGATGATTTCTCTAGAATGTGTTGGATTGGGTTGATTAAACACAAAGATGAAGCATTTGAGAAATTTCAGATCTTCAAAGCACTCGTTGAAAATGAATTAGATCTAAAAATCAAGTGTCTTAGATCTGATCGAGGAGGAGAATATACATCATATGAATTCCTTGAATTTTGTGAACAACATGGCATAAAAAGACAGTTTTATGTAGCTGGCACTCCACAACAAAATGGCGTAGCAGAAAGAATGAATAGAACAGTTCAACAAATGGCTAGAGATATGCTTGATGATTCTGGAACACCTGACACATTTTGGGGAGAAGCAGCACATACAGTGGTAAATATTCTTAACAAGGCACATGTTCGTGTAAATAGTGATAAAACTCCATATGAACTATGGTATGGTAATCCTCCCACTGTGAAGAATTTTAGAGTTTTTGGAAGCAAATGCTTTATCAAAAATAATGATGAAAAACTTGGCAAGTTTGAACCCAGAGCAGATGAAGGAATACTTCTTGGTTACTTCTCTAGGAGTAGAGCATATAAATGTTACAATAAAAGACTTCGGAAGATTGTTGAATGTATTGATGTTGTTATTGATGAGTCTCCTGCAGCTCCAAAAGAAGAAAAACAAACAACAGATGAAGACGATGATGACATATATCCTTCTACATCAAATATAAATGATATAGACAGTGAACCCAATGAAGAACCTGAAGATGATTTATCTGAAAAACCTCCATCCAAATATGTTCAAAAGAATCATCCAGAATCTCAAATTTTGGGAGAAAAGGGATCAGGTGTACAAAAAACAAGGACTCTTGTGGGATCTTGTAGCTATCTGGCATTTATATCCACTATTGAACCACACAATGTCAATCAAGCTAGCAAATATGAATGTTGGATTCAAGCCATGAATGAAGAGCTTGATCAAATTGAAAAGAATCACACTTGGGAATTAGTACCAAGACCTCATGACAAAAATGTCATTGGAACTAAATGGATATTCAAAAACAAGTTAAATGAGAATGGGGATGTTATAAGAAATAAAGCTAGATTTTTTTGCAAGGGGTATGCTCAACAAGAAGGTATAGAATTTGAAGAAACTTTTGCTCTTGTAGCTAGACTTGAAGCCATAAGAATGTTTCTTGCTTTTTCAAGCTTCCAACAAATCAAAGTTTATCAAATGGATGTTAAATATACTTTTCTCAATGGTGATCTAGAAGAAGAAGTTTATATAGAACAACCAGAAGGATTCATTTTGGGAAATGATGAAAAACTTGTTTGTAGACTTAAAAAGGCTATATATGGTCTCAAACAAGCTCCAAGGGCATGGTATTATCGTCTTGACAAATATCTTCATCAACAAGGATTTTCAAAAGGGTCTGCTGATAGCAACTTATACACAAAAATTGAAAATGATAAACTATTGATTGTGGTAGTATATGTTGATGATATCATTTTTGGGAGTAACGAAGAATCTATGAGTCAAAAATTTGCTTCTGTCATGCAGCAAGAATTTGAAATGTCTTTACTTGGGGAATTAACATTCTTTCTTGGCTTGCAAGTGCATCAAACTGCAGATGGTATATTCCTATCACAAGAAAAATATCTTAAGCAAATTCTGAAGAAGTATGGCATGGAAGAATGCAAACCTGTAAGTACACCAATGATAACCGGATGTAACCTCAGTTCTCATGATGATTCTCCCGCGGTGAATCAACCAGAATACAGATCAATGATAGGAAGCCTACTTTATCTCACTAGGACTAGACCAGACATTATGCATGCAGTTGGGATTGTTGGACGATTCCAAGCTAATCCAAAAGAGTCTCACCTTCAGGCTGTCAAAAGAATATTCAAATATCTACAAGGAACTCAAGACTTTAGACTATGGTATCAAAAGAATGTTGATCTCACTCTTCATGCTTACACTGATGCAGATTGGGCTGGAAATGTTGATGATCGGAAAATCACTAGTGGTGGTGCATTCTATATGGGGCCCCGGTTAGTATCTTGGTTCAGCAAGAAGCAAAGCTCTATTTCCTTATCTACAGCAGAAGCAGAATATGTGGCTACCGCATCATGTTGCACTCAACTTCTTTGGATGATGCAAACCTTACAAGACATTCAAATCAAATGTTCACCTCCTATCTCCATTATGTGTGATAATACAAGTGCCACCAGTATCTCAAAGAATCCTGTTATGCATTCCAAGACCAAGCACATTCCCATCAAGTATCACTTCTTACGTGAACAAGTGCTTGAACAAAAGGTGAAGTTGGAGTATGTTCCCTCCAAAGAACAAGTTGTTGATATATTTACCATACCTTTACCCAGGGAAGCATTTGAATATCTCAGATAGAAGCTGGGAGTTGTCTCTGTCTCTTAGAAGATCATATCTGCTTAAATTCAGAAGATTAAATTGGATATGCGGATTTCCTGAAGGACAGTCATGTATATATGCGAGTTTATACACAGAAAACCGAGTATGGGTGTTTGCTGAAAAAAAAAATTTGGGTCAGCATTCTTTAGCACTACTGTGGTGCTGTTGGGTATCTCTGGTGATTTTCCAGCTCTCATACTTCTGTTTCATTCTCTAATTCTTTTGATGAAGATGCCTTGATGATTTTTTGTTCAGGATGCACAAGCTAAGGGGGAGCATTGGTCATGTGGAAAGGATGCATTGTTGGCATTCTATTTATTTGTTGTAGTCTGATCTCATGCTTGAGAATATTTGATCTTGATTGTATAAGTCATTTCTGTAATTTGATGAAAAAGGTCATGTTGAGACCTATGATGTAAAATTGTAATATTCAGTCATGTAAGGACTTGTTCAAATTTGTAAACCCACTTGGTTGGGTACTTGAGTCACATATGTAAATCCACTTGGTTGGATCATTGATGTAAGTATGAGTTCTTGGTGATAGGAAAGGTCATAGAGTCATGTACTTCATTGAAAAATATGTTTGAAGATTCAGCGTAAACTCAGAGGGAGCATGGTCACTTCATTACACATCAGATCTATAGAGCTCTTCTTTCTACAATAGAAGAAAAACCTTATTTTCGTTTTGATCTGCCCTTTGCCCTTGATGTCAAAGGGGGATAGTATCATGGTGTTTGAATAATGGTTATATTCAATGTATCTATCTATTGTGGTGATCAAACACCATCATGGTTGCCATCAAGTCCAAAGGGGGAGATTGTTGGCAATATGATGTAAGGTGTTGTCCTTGATGGCAAACTACTTGATGAAGTTGTCTTTGGATAGCAACCTATGTGTTAAAGATGTAAGAATGATGTATCTACAGTTCAGTTCAGATGTGACAGAGAAAAGAATTCCAATAAGTGCTGGAGAAATGATAAATATAATATGTCACAATGTATACGCGAGTTTGTAAAGGCCAAGTCGCGTATGCACGCAGATAAGTACGTCCCAAGTCACGTATGCCCTTTTGCGCTCCAAATTTATAATACCAAGGGGCATTACCATGGTTTTGGCACACAGAATTGAGCGTTGTATGGCTTATTTGATTCCGTCCAAGAATACCAACGGAAGTTGAGTGGTTTTGACTCATAGTATTGATAAAGGCTAAAACTATATAAGGAGAAGAGGATCATAGTGTAAGGTGTGCATGTGTAAGGGTTGAATCTCTTTAAGAGATATTTGCATGGTTGAATTATGTTCTTAATCGATATATCTGAATCTATGATGCACCTATGGATATGATGAAGGTTCAAGATCTCTAGATCTAGAAATGATGAATCTCTAGGATGATCTACAAAAGAAATGATGAAGACCTGGCGCAAGTCTGATGAAGAAATTGAAGAAATCTAGGTAAGTTTATAGATCTGGTCTGTTCTGCAAGTTTATCTTTTATAGATTGATACGCTAGTTTGTCTCAATAAAAGCGCGTATATACGCGGGTTCACTTAATAAAAAGCGCGTATGGAAGTTAGGGTTTCTGAAGTTTATTTACAGATATTACTTCTGTGATTTCTGTTTTCTCTCTGCTATCAGTCAATGAAGTCTACTTGAGGTTCTAGGTTGATTGAATATGGATTATGATGCTTATTTGATAATGAACAAATCTAATCATTGATTGAGAAAACATGATGAAGGATGAGTGACTATCTAAAATAGTTCTGCATTGCTAATAGATTGTCTGAATTGAAAGTTTCAGATCTGAATATGAGTCTAAACAGATTCTGAAAGAAAGCATACGCTAGTTGGTGAAAAGAAAAGCGCATGTATACGTGTAAAATGTGAAGAAAAGTCGCGTATTATTTCAAAATATAAAAACTAGCATGCACTGAAGCATATGTAGGTTGGTGTGAAGAAAGACACGTATATACGCAGGTTACATAAAGAAAAATAGCGTATGGTATCTGAATTAATGGTTGTTCAAGGTTGAATGTGTATCTGATTATCTACTCTGAAGTCTGGTTTATTTCTGATATTCTGGTTACAGTGGTATTGTTGTTCTGATTGAAGTTTTGGGTAAAGTATGGTTGTTGATGTTAAGGGGTTGTATTGAAGTTGTTTTGATCCAGTATGAAAATTGATGAAACATGGTCTGCAATGGATCTAAGGGTTGAAGCCTTCAGTATGAAAGTAGAAGCTTTCAACTAGTAGAAGCTGGTGTTGAAATCAGGGGGTCGAAGCTCCCTTTCAGGAGAGGCTGGTAAACGAGATCAGGAGGTTGGAGCTCCCTTCCAGTTGTAGCTGGAAAACGACAGAAGGTTGCAGCCTTCTACAAGTAGAAGCCTGCATACTGGTATAAGTCTGCATCAGTACAATGTTGTAAAAGTTTTTCTATATATTAAAGATAGAAGACAGAGATGACAACAGCGGTGGTTTTCTCCCGAATTGGGTTTCCACCTTAAATATTGGTGTTCATGTGTGTGATGCTTTATACTATTGTTTACTGCTCATAACTTCTGATTATCTAGCCTTATTCATAACTGATAAATATGTTTAAAAGACTGATTCTCTAAATCTGAAAGATAAATCAGTATACGTTATTTTCCTTCTATATTTCCGCGTGCATATGCTAGTTCAGTTCATAAAAACCGCGTATGGAAATCGGCTCAAAGAAAAAGTAAAAATTTTTCAGTCAGCTCAAAATACTGATTCACCCCCCCTCTCAGTATTTTTCCCAACATACTTAACGGTTACGCAGCGCAGCGCTGATGACTACCAACGGCCTAATGCCACGATGTGTAATGAAGTCCACGAGAGTCACCCCAAATGATAGTCCCTCCAATGGGAAAACTAGCTCAGAAAATGGAGTTTTCTCTCCTCCGCTACTACACCCTTGCAACATAACCCAACTCTAAATAGAACTGTGTTGTATATGAGGCTGAAGCTTGGCCAAATGCCTGAATGTGGAAGTATATTGAAAAATCCTCCAAGAGATCCTCAATGGAAGAGGTGGGATTCCCGATTAGGAACACCTTGTGCTAAACAACACAAGCAATCTTAGCTAAACAGTGGAAGAAAGCTATATGTATAAATAGATCATATATCAAAATATAAAATATACCAAGATGAGTTATATGGCTACCATCCTCTTCCTTTTATAAGATGTTATCTTCCGAACCCTAAGCCCCATCCATTAATGACACTACTTCCTTGCAATGTGTCTCCATCTAAAACTGCGCTGATCCTTCATTAATGTCCACTCCTCCATGACAACGTTGTTTATTTGGTCAAAGTTGACCCAGTCCATACGTTTTATCCCCTTTTCACATCTTAGGGTGCTTTATTAAGCTGAAAAGATGATCCACTTTCACATGAGAACTGGTTTTATTCTTCGTAAAGAGATTTATGGGTCTCCCTACCCATTTATTCACCCATCTAAGTGACAAAACAAAACTTTAATATTCCCATTAGCTACAAGCTAATTTAGGAATATTACATAAAATAAACTCACCTTCCCTTATAGATATAACATATTTGCATGCTTTTTACCAAAAAACTATGAATTACCAAGAATAAATCCCCCAAACCCTGTTTCCATCTTCCCATAATGTATAAATAAGTGACTTTTATGGTTTCCTACTTACTAGGATACTATACAGACCAATGGGTCGATGAAGCAGTTTTAGGATTTTTTCCATTGTTTAAAGTTGGAGAAAAACATTCAATTTTTTCTTATTATAGTCATTTCTTATTAGATATCATGCATGATCAATTTATGAAGTTTAAAGCTGAAGGTGTTTTCAAACACCAATCATTTTTTATATATCTCATGTTGTTTCATCAGGTAGAAAAGTTCAAGTTCCCATTGCAAAAAATGGCTGATAAGGGTAATCCATTATCAATAATCCATTGGAATTATCTAGTTAAAAATAACTCAGAGCAGTATTCATATACATATTTTGTGCATAGGTTCATTCACACATCTTTGTGTCTGCTATCCAACAATGTCATTCCAAGGATTTCACGAGAAATAAATAAATGTTTGCACCTTGCAGAGTAGTCAAATATTGGAGACTAGTACTTATACCAGAACTATACAAAAATCGAGATTTATGGATCAGAGCTTCCTCCATAAAAAATTCCAGTATTTGTGTCAATCAAGATTTTTGCACTAGAATACACCAGAAAGATGATGAATATGGGTGAATTACATTTTGTCTAATAAGAACAAGCAACAATTCAAATTGAAGGCCCATGTAGGTTATTACATTGTAAATACACGAGAAAACAAATAAAGAAGTGGAGGAGGTTTTGAAATAGATGAAATTCAAACCAAGCTTTACATGGTCCTATGATCCTCTAGGCATAACTTTGAAAATAAGAGTTGAAAAAAAGAGCACTCCATATGCACATACATTGAGGCCTGATATTGAGCAATATGATAACCAAGAAGAGTGGACTGAAAACACCTTGTATGAGACTGAAGAGTAACTTCTCAGCCAACCTTCTTTACAGACTCTAGTTTCAAAGGATAAAGATACAAATAGGACAAGAGAAATCATGTCTCCTACTGATTCATAGTTACATGATTTTTGAGTTTTTAAAAGAAGAACGAAGATGAAACCTCAAGATAAAATCATCATCGACATCCAAGATGATACATGTTGGATTGATGGGTCCTGACCCAGGTTTGGAGTTAAGGTTATCCAAAAATACCCTCTTACTACTGGCCCTTTCAGCAATGACCTACTTGCACAAGTCAAAGTCTCACACAAAGCAGTATGGGGGGGGGGTGCTGGAACCAGGTTTCCACACACTAAGAGAGAATTAAATGATGTGGGTGTCTTCAGATCTAAAACAACTATGATCATACCTTCACAACAGAAGCCCTAACCAGAAACCATAACAAAACATATTTAGGTCAATTACACAGAATACCTTATGTGCATGCTAAAATAGACTCCAAAATACGTGTAATAATACTTAATACATATTATTAAATCTCAACAGTAGCAGATCCATTCATTAATCATTCATCTAAAGCATAAAACAATTGCATAATCGATCTGAATACAGATAACACAGTAACCGAAAATAACATGCAGAAACATATCATAATACAAATAACAAATGCATTTGATACTCAAAATACCCTCCAAAACATTCCTTTATTCATTCATAGTCTAGATATTCCTTACAACACATTCAGTCTATCCACGCACACAGCCAGCGGGGTTCGCACATAGCAGGACTAAGGTCTCTGCGCACACATCCAGCAGGAGCCTTCTAACCCAGACAAGTTTGTTAAAATATAAAAACATAGTCAGATATCTTTCATCATAAACATCATTCTCCTCTATCGACTTGATCTAGACTCGTATTTATACTTTTAACATATGCTCATCTAAGGTCCGTAAACTATGGTTTGCGGCCCCTAGTTCTACCCTTTGAACCATTACAACTCATGAGGGAATTTGACCAGCCCCAAATCCCCTTGAACTGTGCTGCGCATGACTAAAATTAAAAACTTTACAAAAATATTCCAAAAATATATCAAAATTCAGTCCTAAGGGACCCTACTCCAATAGGCCCCCAATACAATCTTGTGAGTCATCCTGAGTCACAGCAGTACTAGGTTCTTGATATTTTTATGCAGTTCTTCAATGGAAGCAGTTAAGGGCACCAGGACGCTTGCACTCTAATCTAATGCACTATGCACGGTATCTACCAACTTTTGCGATGTCAGCCCTTCTGTGGCTAGATTAATACGTTGTAGGGTCTGATTCAGGTTATTCATGGCTGCATCCATGCCTTGAGACAGCTTCATTGCCTCATCTTCCCATGGCTTCATATGCTTGATCGCAATATTCTTCTTCCTATGGAGCTCCTTGACTTCATCACACATAACTTGACTTGTCTACGAGTGGGCCATGCGTTGAGTAGGCACAAAAGTGGGCAAGGCCTCCTAAAGGTTGTCAAAGGCCTGCTCCTTAGCTGACAACTCCTGAGTGATATTTTTGAATAGTGGGTATGTTTTCACAGAGTTCCATAGTCCCATTTCTGTCTCGAGCAGTGCGGAGCCCTTGTCAACATTAGTTGAGATGCTTTCTAATGCTTCTTTCACCATGGCTTCTCTCGACGCATGCACCTCCAGGGGAGTCTCGGGTTACAGCTTAGCCTGTAATGCTGTAATATGTTGTTCAAACTCTGCTTTTACCATCGGAACTTCTATTCTAGAAGCCTTTAGAGCAGAAACCAAGATTTCAATTTTGACCTGCGGTGCGGTGGATGCAAGAATAGCTAATTTGGGAAGAACACCGCATAACATGTCAATTAAGTACTCCAACTCTGCATGCTGAGCCATAGCCACCAGCTGCATTATCTGTGCCTAGAGTGATTCTTCGATTTTTTCTGCAACTGTTTATTCTTCTTCATTCAACTAATGCTACATGCATGCCTCCCTGCATTGCAGCTCATCGGATATGATAGTCTGGATAGCGTGTAGCTTTCCACTTGGTAACTTAGATAGATTGATTTTGACCTTCGGGCAGGTTTTTACCTACGCGCGTAGCTCCGGTTGCTCCACTATAACAATTGCACCCAGGAAGGGATAGATTATGTTGTCTGATGTGGTGATTCCCATTGCTATAGGGAGGCTTTCTTGAATCAGCCTCGCTTGATTCACGCTTGCTTGTAAGTTTCCATCATTCAACTGGAGTACCTGCAACCCAGATTGCAATGTGTCGACCGTAGCCATTAGGGGAATTTTGATGTCTAAAATAGGCCTTGTAAGGAAATTATAAAATAATAGTGTAAATAATAAAATAAGATTTGATTACATCATCAAATTTTAGAGGGAAAAAAGAAAAAAATACTTTTTCAACTCGTATTTTCAACTTATTTCCCAAAGTTCTTACTCACATTTCTAGCAAGAGTACCCATTGGATGCAAAATTTAATTCCTCATCCAAGTATTACCCATGTTGCATAATTTCGATGGATCGCGCTACATGAAAAAATAAAAATACATGAAAAACATGATTGCAATCACTTTTTTTCATGTATTTCTCATTTTTCGTGTGGCAGGGTATATCAAAAGTATGCAGCATGGGTACTCCTTGGATGAGGAATTAAAGTTTGCATCCAACGAGTACTCCTACTCAAAATTTGAGTAAAACATTTGGGAGATAAGTTGAAAAAGTAGTTTTGTTATTTTTTAATATTTTTTCCCTTTTACTTAAAAAATGGTGAATCATCCCCCATGGTTGACATCATCATCTTGAATCCTATTGGTTATTATAACGTTTATTTATGTTGTACATTTTTCTTAGGAGGCCCATTTTAGACCTCAAAATTTCCCTAATGCTTGTATTGTTCTTCCATGGTCGTCCACCTATCTTCCAAGGTAGATGCGACTGCATCTATGATTTTATCTAGGTCATGTTAAATTAAAGTGACCTCTTTTGTGCCTCCAGATTTGGATCTCTTCTGCTTCATTCATAGAGCCTTGGGAGTTTTTGTGCCATGCTTAGTGTCACGCGGATATTTTGTACCAGTACCATTTAACCCATCGATGCCTCTAGGGTCCACATCAGATTTGACCCCCTGATCATGCTTTGTATCCTTCTCTTCTTCCTTCCCAGGCTCCTTCTCACCATCCTTCTGTGCACATGTTTCTACATCTTTGTTAGTGCACGACTTGGACTCTTTCTCTTTATCACCTAGGGTTTTTTATTTTCTTAATGTAGAGGCTATAATGGGTTGGGTGGAGCCGAGCCCCACTTTCCATGCTTCTATCCAGGTCGCAATGGCTTGGTTGACCTCTGCCTCAGTCACCATGAAAGGCAAGTTAGACCATGCGGGGTTAGTGCGCGCCCTGATTTGCACATGGTGCATGGTATCCTAAAATGCGGTGATGCTTTTGTACTTCATGTATACTCTCAGTGATAGTCTTGGTCGCGAGTGGATTGCAGCTGCCAGCATGCCCTGAAATAGCAACCAAGAAATCTTATTTTCCTTCACTTGTCTAGGGTCGAAGGAATCCCATAGATTGGCTTAGTGCACCCCCTCGCATATGCCAAGCTCCAATTCCAGGAGGGTTGCATCCACCGGAGTCTCCCATGCTATCAGTGCAATAAGTAACAATATTCAGGAGTAGAAAAATAGTTTCCCTTGCTCTTGCACTTCGCACACATTTTCCAGGAATTCCTCGCAGAGGTATTGGGACCATTTTTAGCTAACCCCCTTCTCGCATTGGCTTTACAGAGAAATTACGTGCGCGGGGACTACCTTTGGTCAACACTTGAACATCAACTTGAAGCCTAGGACTAAGGTTCCTAAGCGCACACCTGGGTCTGCAATTTTTTGCACTAGGAATCCCCTTTTGTACCACTCGACCTTGTAACCTTTATTTACTTTTTCCTCGACCTTGAGCTCATTGATTTTTCAAAAACCTGCCATTGGATGAGGCCCCTTATTTGGCAGGCTGGTGATCCAGTGGATCAGTGTGGCATATATTGGAATGTGTCCCTAGATCCATAGACATCAATCATGAAATAATACCAGTAGCTGGTGCATGCAGATAATGGTGATAGGGTACCTCCCAAAATATGAAATCCTCAAAAAATTTATGATCGCGATATTGCCTATCCCACGCGCCCACGGCATTAGCTCAACCTTCACCACATCATCATAGATCACCTATTCCAAGTAGTACTCTGGTTCTATCTCAGGGAATATTTCCTCGTTCACCAAATCGTAATCATTGAACTTGATGCTTGGTATCTTACCAAACACATCATCAGCAAGGGGAAAAGTGTCCGGGACCAGAGACGTTTGAAGGTAGTCTCGCATTGAGTCAACTTTCTTTGGCATGTGCACGGAGGGTCTACATGACTTGACATATGGTAGCCGCCATGAGATGGGCTCGACTAACGCAACCTCCTTAGTGGTGCTCATTTGTCTCTTAGAAGGGTCAGCAATAGGCAAAGTATCCTTAGTAGCCTGACACGGGGATGTCACATTCCTCGAGGAGATCCGCGACTTCGAGGAGGATCACTTCGATATTTTTCCCTTTCCTCTAGCCAGTTTCAAGATGAATTCTTCAAGCTCAAGTATTACTTCATGGACATCATCTGACCCTGGTTCAGTCGATGCTATGAGAGGCATAGAGTGCTCCTCAGCAGGTGCGCTCTCTAGATTGGTGGCCATCATTCTCGGGTAGAAGATAAATTCAGGATTACTAACGTCATATGGAGTCTGTCAGCTAGACATACAGTGCTCACAAACCAATTTACAGCTCAAATTATTGATAAGCTCAGGGTGTAATGTACTCAGAAAGAAAAGGAACCAAATATGACCTGTTCTCTTCCTTTTATAGGTAATCCAAGGTGAAAACGGTCGGATATTCATTAAATTCAACTTACCTCCATAAAAATGGTCAAAAATATTGTAACAGCGCCCCATTAAATTCATAAAACTTGCTCCATCCAATAGTAAAATCACTTTTTCACCGAGTTTCATTGGTCCAATGGCTAGTTGCTTCTCATGCACATCACCCCTATGCTCTTTTCACACCTGTCTGCACCTTTCCTTTGTGTCGTGCACAAAACATTGGATTCTTACGCTTTGGTCATATAGTCATTTGGTTGGCATAGGATTGTCCCTATACAGCTTCAGACAATTTCTAGTGAAATACCTAAGAAGATTCTCACCGCGCAGCATGGCTAGGGGAAACACACCTCCAATATGGCCCCAACCAATACTTCTTGAACTTCCTTAGGTGGCGCGCAAACTGACTGTCATGTAACAAGACCAAGTCTTCCTCCTTGAACACCTTTTTTTTTATGTGCCTATCATGCCAGGCCTTTTCACGTGCCTTCTGCACTTGCTAATGGAAGTTAGCAATGAACCGATCCTATTCCAAGGTAACCAATTGCACCAGACGTTCCTCCATGATGTTAGGCTCACCCATATTAGTGAATGTTGTGATGTGTAGGCTTGGGACAATATACTCCATTGGCATGATCACTTCTTGCCTATATACCATCCTAAAAGTTTTTTTCCCAGTCAACTTCTTACATGTAGTCCTATAAGCCCATAACACAGAAGGGATGTGCATGTCCCAGTCATTCTGATTGGTGTTACAGATCTTTGTGAGCGCATTCTCCAATTTTTTGTTGAAATCCTCTAATCTTCCATTTTATTGTGGGTGATAAGGGGTAGTTTTCTGGTGATGGATGTAAAATTCCTCTGTCATAGTTTCAATAACAAAGTGCATACCTCTATCACTCATCAGTATCTTCAGACATCCAAATCTAGTCAAAATATGTTCAAAGATTAAGTGCGCAGTAGTATCTGCAATACGTCCTTAACTACCTTAGCTTCTACCCATTTGGTTACATAATTTGTGGCATTGACGATATAGCATGCTCCAGTATTCTTCCCTGGAGGATTAATAGGTCCAAAAAAATCTATAGCCCATTTATCAAAGGCTTGTAGGGGCATTTCATCTTTGTGCGAGGGTTTCCCCCATTCTTTGACATGCATCACAGGTGTTGGGTACCAAATATGCATACTTTTCTCTTCTATTTTCACCCACTCTTCTATCTCTTTGTATCACTAATTGTTCTAAACACATGAGGTAAACCCATTTGTACTATCTTATATGGAATTTTTTATTAATGAAATAATAGTCATGGAGATTTTACCTACGTGAGTATTAATTTTGTTATTTCCGCAGATCCAGCAAAGGTCGCATCAACAAGTCACGGAAGCAACTCCGAGTTCTCAACATTATTTTGATATGATGTAACAACATAACAGATCCAAACTTATCCTAGATCAATTTGGGACCTTTCTTGGTTTTCTCTTAGAAACTAGTTTGGTTGTTGTAAAAATTGTATATTTGTAGATATCAGTTGTCAAATTGGGAATATGAGGTTTTCTGAACATTTTTATAAGAAGGGTATCAGGTCTATGAATTGAAGCTAGCATGTAAGAGACCAATTTTGTAACAGAAGAATTTTAATTAATTGAATGAAAGCCATTTTTTCGTTCCATCTATAATATGTGAGTTTACCATAGCCCTTGTCAGAGAGTTGGGCCCACTCTTCTAATCAGGTGTTGCATTATTTCCTTTTGTTTCTTTTGCATTTCTGTTTGATTATTTTAACTGTTGTTCCAGCATGTTTCTTCAATTGTTGTGAATGCTTTTATAATTCTGCAATCTATCTTTAATTGATGTTACAGTAGTTTTGGTTGTTTTAATTGTTGAATCTATGATCAATATTAGATTGTGCCATTGCTCGTGCATATACCTTGCGCGTTACCTTGAAATAATGTATGCACCCAGATTGATAAATTAATGTGGAAAAGGGTTGAATAGTTTATTCACACTTAGACACCACACATTTTGGCATCGTTGTTGGGGAAGGATAACAAGGTGCAAGAACACGGTCTGTAATTGATCCAAGGATAAATCTCTCATCTTAGGGAGGGAATTTTTTACCCTGCTTTAATTCCTGAGCGTAGTGTTATGTTTTCTTGCTTTTTGATTGTTTTTTTTTAGAATCAATCTCTTGTCTTAGGGGGGGAATTTCTCACCCTACTCAAAGTCCTAAGCATAGTGTTCTACTTTCCTGCTTTTCGATTGTTTTTGTTGGAAATCAATCTCTCATATTGGGGAGGGAATTTGTTACCCTGCTCTAAGTCTTGAGCATAGTATTTTTCTTTCTTTATTTTTGATTATTTTTCTAGGGGCCAATTTCTCATCTTAGGGATGGTATTTGTTTTCCATACTTCAAGTCTTGAACTTTAAATTTCTTAGTTTTTTTGGTTTTCTTCTTGAATCCAATCTCTCGTCCTGGGGAGGACACTATTTGTACTGCTCCAGGTCTTGAGCACTTCTATTATTTTAATGATTTCCTCCCACCAATTGAATGAACAAAGATTCGAATAAGAGGGGTAGAGGAAGACCCCTAAAGAAAGGAATGGATCTGGGAAGGCATACATATATCTAGGAGATCATCACAAAGGCTGAATCAGAAGCATCTTCCTGTGCTGCTGTCAAGGCAAGGGTTCAGATGAAGTCCGAGGGGCAGGCAGTTGAACAACCAGTGCCATCCACGGTACCAGAGGAAATCCTTTCAACAGTAGAAGAAGAAGTAAATAAAGTATAAGTAGAATAAATACCCCTGTTGCCGGCAAAAGGAGAAGAAACTATAAGCAAAGGGTCAAAGGAGTTAAGCAATTACAATTGGGAAGAAGAACTCCTGAAGGAGTTTGCTTCACCAGGAGACCGAGGGAGTGCTATGAAACCTCCTGCAATTGAATAACCCCAATTATCAGTTGCAGAACCAATTGAAATCCTAAGTGAGTATTGGAGGGTATTTATGGCACCTACAAATTCCTCTATTGATTTCCCAATTGGAAACATCATAGGTGATGCACCAATGAAGCCCATCCCTTTAACATCTCTACCTAATTTTCATTGGCTTTCCTCTAAGGACCCAGATACATTCCTCTTTGAATTTGATATTGTCCATCAGGGGTATGACTATATCATTGATTGTTAGAAATTAAAGATATTTCCTGCTACTTTAAATGGAACAACCCTGCGATAGTTCATGGGTTTAGGGGAAAGAATATCTCCTCATGGGATGCGATGAAGGAAGTATTTTTGGAGAAATACCAGGATTACTGTAAATATCGTGAGATCAAGGAGGATTAATTTTGCATAGAAAGAAGATGAGAATATGGAAGATTATGTGGAATTATTTAAATATATACTACAGAGATCAGGCTATAGTAACCTAGACAAAGATATTTTGAAGATCATCCTTCTCTGGGCACTCGGGAATATTCTATGTAACTTTTGAAAATATTAGGAAAGGGGGATGTCTCGAAGGAATACTTTGACACTATTCGTGGGATGTGCATTTAGTGTTCATGAGGGGCTGCAAGAAATTGATGAAGAATTCGGTCATCAAAAAATTATGGTGGGGGGGTCACAAAGCCAGAAATTGGAAATCTACTCGATAACCTAAGGAATGATATCCTAAATACATTATTTTCCCATATGGACACTTTTCAAGAAAAACAGAACCAAATGGAGTTGGAAAATACTATGGCTATATTTTTCCCATAGTGCAGAAAGAAGCATCCATTGAAAGAATGCCCATTGAACATAGTTGAAGCTTATACAATTTGCGAAACAAACCCATGTGACTAGCTCGTGCCCTTACTTTCTAGGATTGAAGGAATATTTTCAAGGAGCAAGTGAAGAGAATGCAGTGGATCAACTGTAATTCATGGGATCGAAGAAGTTATGGTAGCCTTGACCACCAATTATGAATCCAGTTATGGCTTAGGACCCATCTCAGTATTTTAATAGTTTTAATATGGGTCCAAAGTCTGTACTTTTTCGCCAATGTGGTCTCAATATCAATATCTACCCTAGCACCAATGGGTTCCCCAGACTAGTTTGAATCCTTCATGGGCTCAGACTAGCATGGAACCTCTCCTACTGGCAGTTTCCCCAATCCATGCCACAACAGCAACTTCAATTTTCTTCCAATGTACCTCTAGGTAATCCATCCCTTCGACCTCAAATTCCTATCCAACCCAACCTGAATCCTAATAATAATGGGGCCCAACAAGCTGACACTCTTAAGTTTCCATCATATAGCATTTCTACCATGGGACTCAATGAGATAAAATTACGATCTGGGCAGGTAGTGATTGCTCCAAATTCACCTATTATCATAGAACATATTGATAGTGAAGTTACAAAGCCAAAACCAAAAACAATTGGGGATAAACCAGACCAAATCATTATAAATCAAACAACTTCCCAACCTACTATTAACCAGGGTCATCCAATTAATCTGCCATATTATGAAAGATTGACCCTGAGTAAACAAAGCCCTCAAGGAGAGTTCAAATTTTTGGGAGAATTAAAAAATATTTTTGTTAAAATATTCCTTCTCCAACCTATGAGTGACAATCCTATATATGAAAAAACCCTCAGAGAATAATTTTCTAAGAAACATGGCAAGAAACCAAGGGATCCGTTAACCATCTATGTGATGGGCAGACTGTCTGACATCATGCTAGGAAAAACCATGTCTGTAAAATATGGGGACCCAAGGAACCAAATTATAATGGTACAAATTAATGGGGTTGAAATCCCAAATGTACTAGTAGATTTGGGGGTTTCCATAAATATCATTACCTTCAAAAAAATGAATGCATTAGGTGTCAGAAACATTAAGCCAACCTCTACTGTCTTGGAATTGACATATAGGTCTACAATTAAACCAGTAGGGAAGTTGGAAGATGTTACTATTCCGGTGGGCTCATGACACTACCCTATGGACCTCCTTGTATTATAGACACTATAGAAATTTGAATAATAGATGAATTATTCACCGATATTATCCTGATTACACATTATTTGAGCTTCATGCATAATACATAACCTCTTCTACAATTGATTATCAATTTGCGGAAATAAAAGCAGTCACATGCGCACATTAAAACATAATCAAGCACACATATAACACAGTATGTAATGGGGAAAGCTTACAGCTGAAAACCCCCAACTATCTATATATTATAATGATAGAGAACATGTAACAATACATAGTACAAACTCCTCACAAGCTCTCAGCACTATCTCACATGCTACGCACTACACAAGCTCAGATATGAACAAGACACAAGTTCAAATCTCCTCCACCTGTTAGCCTGCCTCTACTGCGCAATCTAGTATGGAAAAGAATGAGATCCAAGTTAGAACCCCTTGGCTTATACTGCGCAATTATCATTGGCAATCTCAATCAATCTGTGTGCAAATCTCATGCACAACTATAGTCACAACTGATAGTAGACTCACCCTTTCACCCACCTCTAACACTGGTCTCCATTGAATTGTCCATGCACTGCAGTTAACTGATGTATTCTTTAGTTGATTTATGAGTTAATAATTAGTGAATTAATTAATAATTAATTCACACCACTCTTCACTAGTATATTTATCAGTTAGAATAAATACAACTAGTTCAACTAAGTTAAATCGAACACAACTCCATCAACTGTCTCATCAACTCCACCAAACTTTTCCACATGAGTTCTAATTGAAGCCAACCATGCAATAGCTCAACTAAACCCTAGGAATAGCGTAATTCCTTTTTTCAGCTACATGTGCCACATCCATAGCTTGAACTGAAGTGTTGCAAGAGGATAAGATAATGTTTATAGTCCAAATATTATTAAGAGCTAATAATATTCGACTGATCTATTTTTAGACTAGCAGTCTAAAAATAGACTCTGCCCAGTATGTCTAAAAATAGAGGTCCATATATTTTTACCAACTTGACCAACCATCCACAAATAGCATCCTGCAACTCATAGACCATGATCCATATGTCTAAAAATATACTTTGCGACAAAAATCACCTGTGTGGCCCCCACCTAGTTTTGGTGATCACTTTCCAAATAGGATCAGGAAAGATGTTTTAGGATGCCTCCTTCACTATTTCTTGTTTCCATGTTCAACACTCCCTCTCAAAAAGAAAGGACTGTCTTTGCATGTGACATGCAACTCCATGCATTCGCCCTGCAACCTTCACAAGCGCCATGCAACTCCATGCATCTGCTCTGCAACTCCTCTGAAACTGAATAGGCTCCAAACAACTCAATCAGTCTGATGCATCTATCATCAAATTCTTTGACTTCTGCTGGGCCCAATTGCACATGTCATCAGGAACCACTGCGCTGTTGAACTCTTGCACCCATGCACTCTACACTTGCTGTCAACTCTGATTCGCACTCCAGTATCCGACACTGTCACTTTGATCTGCCTACATCAATCCAACTGATCATGCTACTGCTGCGCTATGGGCACCTTGTAGCCAGGTTCAATTCATGAGATCCACACCATCTCATGAATCCTTCCTATAAATCTCCTCTTGGGATTATTCATGCATGTCTCCCCACCTCTCACCTAGTGGTATATCTGCATACACTCCCTCTGCCCATATAGCACAAAATTTCTCTGCATGAGTGGTTAATTACACTCCATTATCCTCATCTTGTGGCTACTCCACATCCTGAGGTTCACTATTACCTGCATGCAAAACTTTCTCCCTCTCAAGCATCAATTGCATATCTTTCTCGCACTTCCCAATAGTAGGAAGCTCCATAGAAATCCCATCTACTTCAAGTCTATAGAGATTCTTTGCTTGAATCCCAACCTTCTTGACTTGTACTGTTGCCTTGTGCCAAAGGAAAACTTTTCTTTCACTGAAGACAACTTCATACCCTTTATCCTCTAACATTTCGACTGAGATCAAATTCTTCTTTAAACCTGGAACATGCACTACATCTTGTAAAATAATGAGTTTACCTGACTCCCTCTAAATGTTTATGGTACCAATGCCAGTTGCATTGTATCGTCCATTTTCGCCCAACTCAACATGCAACTGGAGATCTTTCTCCACCAAGTCACTGAAAAGATTCACATCTCCCGTCATGTGAAAGGAAGCGCCACTATCAAAATACCACCCCGATCCCAATGCACTAGAAAACATGCATGTGATCAATGAGAAGTCTAGCTCAAATTGTGAGGCAAGAGCCTCACCAGCCGCAGCTCCAGCAGCCTGCTTGTTATTCTTCTTCTGTGGAAAATTCGTGGCGTAATGCCCATGCTCGTGACAGTGAAAACACTTCACTTTGGACATGTCACGCTCTTTACCATCCACACCAGATTGAGAAGCATTCTTCTTGCCCTTCCCCTTCCTTTCTTTGGTAGCCAAAGTGAAATCCTCTTCATCAGATGCCTTTGATGAAGATCCATCCCTGGTACTCCGCCTTATCTCCTCTTGCACAAGATCTGACCAAAGTCGCTCCCATCCTGGAAATTTTTCCCGACCATTGATAGTTCTGATAGGAGTGCCAACTCTTCGGAAGCCCAAGGAGATCCAAGCTCACCAATTCCTCATCATCCACACTAACTCCTACACTCCCAAGCTCATCCCTGCAGTGGACAAACTTTGTCAAGTATACCGGAATGTCATTCTTCTCCATCTTTATTTTCCTGAGTTTATCCTTGAGTGCCAACTTCCTTTGGTCACTCTTGCTTTGGAACAAATCTGTCAAAGCTTTCCACATCAAGTATGGAGAAGCTTTTCCATGCAGGCTGGATACAATGTGATCCTTTACGCCCTCCAACAGAATCCTTCGACATTTTGTTGTCTTCTTTTGCCAAGCCTCAACTTGAGCAGCATCAGTAGGCTTTGGGACTTCAGCATCTATGAACTCCTTCAACCCATTGTCATCTAACACCACCTCCATCCTGTCATTCCATGCAACATAATTCGAGCTTCCCTCAAGGGCATACTCCAATCATAATCCGTTGAAAGACATTTTGACTTCGACACCAAGAAAACGCTGCTGCAAATTTGAATTCCACCAGGTCAAAACTCAACCGCTTCTGATCTGTGAGAACAAAGTATTTCTATCACAGAGATTGACTGTAGGGGAATTTACTGGATATATCACCTTTCAAAGAAAGGATGGATCCAGAGGCTACCTGGCCCTCTTACAGACTCTGTCTACCGAAATAAAATGTAATCACTGTAATAGATCCGATGATCAACCTCGCTCTGATACCATGTAGAAATTTGAATAATAGATGAATTATTCACCGAGATTATCCTGATTACACACTATTTGAGCTTCATGCATAATACATAACCTCTTCTACAATTGATCATCAATTTGCGGAAATAAAAGCAGTCGCATGCGCACATTAAAACATGATCAAGCACACATATAACACAGTATGTAATGGGGAAAGCTTACAGCTGAAAACCCCCAACTATCTGTATATTATAATGATAGATAACATGTAACAATACATAGTACAAACTCCTCACAAGCTCTTAGCACTATATCACATGCTACACACTACACAAGCTCAGATATGAACAAGTCACAAGTTCAAATATCCTCCACCTGTTAGCCTGCCTCTACTGCGCAATCCAATATGGAAAAGAATGAGATCCAAGTTCGAATCCCCTTGGCTTATACTCTGCAATTCTCATTGGCAATCTCAATCAATGTGTGTGCAAATCTCATGCACAACTATAGTCACAACTGATAGTAGACTCACCCTTTCACCCACCTCTAACACTGGTCTCCACTGAACTGTCCATGCACTGCAGTTAACTGATGTATTCTTTAGTTGATTTATAAGTTAATAATTAGTGAATTAATTAATAATTAATTCACACCACTCTTCACTAGTGTATTTATCAGTTAGACTAAATACAACTAGTTCAACTAAGTTAAACCGAACACAACTCCATCAACTGTCTCATCAACTCCACCAAACTCTGCCACATGAGTTCTAATTGAAGCCAACCATGCAATAGCTCAATTAAACCCCTGGAATAGCGTAATTCCTTCTTTCAGATGCATGTGCCACATCTGTAGCTCGAACTGAAGTGCTGCAAGAGGATAAGGTAATGTTTATAGTCCAAATATTATTAAGAGCTAAGAATATTCGACTAATCTATTTTTAGACTGGCAGTCTAAAAATAGACTCCGCCCAGTATGTCTAAAAATAGAGGTCCATCTATTTTTACCAACTTGACCAACCATCCACAAATAGCATCCTGAAACTCATAGACCATGATCCATATGTCTAAAAATAGACATAGTCTAAAAATAGACTTTGCGAAAAAAATCACCTGTGTGGCCCCCACCTAGTTTTGGTGATCACTTTCCAACTAGGATCATGAAAGATGTTTCAAGATGCCTCCTTCACTGTTTCTTGTTGCCATATTCAACAGACACAATCCCTAGCTGGTGGTCATCCCTTGATTTTAGGAAGACCTTGGCTCACAACCGTGGATTCCTATATTTGGTGTCGATATGGACATATGATTATATCAAATGGGATGGTTAAAAAGAACCTCACTCTCTGTCCTCCTACGGAACCTAGCCCATAAGAGAAACTATTAGCTAGGTGAAAACCTCTATCAATGGAAGAATCCAAACCTAAAAATGAAGAAATTAGACTGATCCTTAATATTGGGGAGGCCCTTCAATTCAAAACAGAAACTAAGGACGATACCATTAACACTTTTATTAATGATCTCTGTTCTGTTTCTAATTCAACTCATCAAATTTTAGAGTCTGCCATGAGCTTTGAAACGCAGGAAAATATTTAACCAGAAGATGAAATTGAAGACATCTTTGTAAACTCATCCCATGATAGTATTCTGATTTAAATTGAACCAGGAAAGACACTCAATATCAACTCGAATCTGTCATAATACTAGAAAAAGTAGCTCCTAAAAGTCCTTCAAAACCATCAGGAAGATTTTTCCTGGGATTATACCAACATGAAGGGGATTCCTGCTAGTTTATGTACTCGTCGTATTTATATTAAGGAATATTTTCATCTTGTGAGATAGCCCCAACGGAGAATGAATCCCGCTTTAAAGAACATTGTCACGGACAAACTTCAAAAATTACTAGATGTAGGTTTTATTTACCCCATCTTGGATATCCAATGGGTGTCTCCACTAGTTATCATTCCCAAAAAGAATGGTAAATGGAAGATCTGCGTGGAATATAGGGAGATAAACAAAGCAACTCAAAAATACCATTTCCCTTTGCCATTCACTGACAAAGTCCTAGAAACCCTGGCTGGGAAGAAGTTCTTCTCCTTCCTAGATGGTTTTAGCGGGTATAATCAAATCTAGATAGCCTTGGAAGACCAAGATAAAACAACCTTTACATGCCCATGGGGGACCTTTGCATACAGGGTTCTCCCATTTGGTCCGTGTAATGTGCCTGCAACATTCGAGAGGGAAATTATAGGATTTTGTTTCTGATTTAGTTGATGACAGTGTTGAAATCTATATGGATGATTTTACTCCATATGGGAATTCATTTGAAGAAGGATTGGAGAATCTAGAAAAAGTACTCGAAAGATGTAAACAAAACCATGTGTCTCTAGGTATGGTTAAATGTCACATGATGAGGGAAGAAGGAATAGTATTGGGACATTTTCTCTCTGCTGCTGGAATTCAAGTTGATCCAGCCAAAGTAGAGGTAATACTGCACTTCCACGTACCTAAGACACCCACATAGGTATGTAGTTTTATTGGTTGCACTGGTCATTATAGATGTTTTATAGAAAATTTTACTAAAATATCACATCCACTTTTTCAATTGCTAACAAAAGATGCAAAATTTTTGTGGACAGAGGACTGTGAAGCAGCTTTTTTGAAAATCAAGGGATTGGTTTGTGAAGCGCTGATCCTTTGAGGACCTAATTGGGCATTACCATTTCATATACATGTTGATGCCTCTCAGAAAATAGTAGGAGCAGTCTTAGGACAACAGGTAGGCAAGACATATGCAGTTTACTACCTCAGTAATAATTTAAATCCTACTGAGTTAAATTACATGGTGAATGAAAAATAACTCATGGCTTTCGTCTATGTTATCAACAAGTTCCGACGCTATATCACCGGGTATCCTACTTTCGTACATAATGATCATGAAACAATAAGGTATTTGATGAATAAACCGATCACTCTTGGTTGCATTACGAGATGGTTTCTATTGCTTCAAGAATTTGATATCACAATAGTAGATAAACCAAGGAAAGATAGCATAGTTGTTGATTTTATGTCTAGAATGGATAATAATGATGAAGGCACACCCATAGAAGATAGTTTTCTGGATGAGAATATTTTCGCAATTTCTACTAAACCTCCATGGTATGTAGATATTGTTAACTATCTTGCTACAGGGAAGGTGCCCTGTCATTAGTCATACGGGGAACATCGGAAAATTATTCATCATAGTGCCCAATATTTCTGGATGGCAGGATACCATTTTCATATAGGAGTCGATATGAAGGTTCGGCGCTGTGTATCTGAGGATGATATATATGAAGTGTTGAAGGCTATCCATGATGGCCCTTGTGGAGGGCATTTTGTAGATAAAATAACAGGCCATAAGGTGTTATAGATGGGATATTACTGGGCTTGTATCTTTCAGGATTCACAAAATTATGTTCATCAGTGTGATAATTTCCAGTGCATGGGGCAACCCGGTCAATCCGATGAAATTTCTTTGAAGCCCCACACAGTCCTCGAACATTTTGAGAAGTGGGCTATCAATTTTTTTTGGTCCTTTAACCCACCTTCACAGAAAAAGGTTCACATTTTGGTCTGCACCAATTATGTGACTAAGTGGGTAGAAGCCAAGGCTGTTGTGAAAGCAACAGAATAGGTGGTTTCAGATTTTCTATTTGAAGATATTTTTGCTCGTTACGGTACTTTGAGGGAGAGTGTTTCATATGGAGGAGCACAATCCACATCACACATGATAGCAAGGCTTATGCAGAAATATGGGGTCAAGCACAGGGTGACATCTCCATACCACCCCAAGGAAAATGGACTAGTGGAAAGCACAAACAAGGTATTGGAAAATATCTTGACAAAAACCGTGGCATACCATCATATGGATTAGGTTCAAAATTTTCTTGAAGCTCTCTCAGCATACAGAACAACATGGCGGAACACAACTGGGTTTTCACCATTTGATTTTTTTTATGGGAAATCCCTGTTGTTCCCAATAGAATTTGAAATCAATACGCTTAGAACAACTCTTGAAGTAGTTTTGGACCTGTCAAATTCCCAAAAACACCGGCTGGCTTAGCTTAATGAACTAGATGAAATATTTTCAATGGATGTCTAGAGGACTACTGCTATTCAACAGCAGAGGATGAAATGGCATGATAATTTTATAAAAAACAAGGTGTTTCATAGGTGATATCGGGCATTACTTTATGACTCCCATTTTAAAGATTTTAAAGGAAATATTTTCACTTGCTAGATGGGACCTTACAAGGTGGATGTTTTATTTGATAATGGAATAGTCAGACTAATCAAACTTGATGATACACGTGCTTCTTTCATACAAAATGGACATCGCCTAAGACTACACCACCGTCTAGCCTCTAAGGATGCTTTTATTAAACATCTCTCTGAGAAATATGGTTTGAAGGTTATCAGTGTAGAGAATTATTCATTTGCATCCTTGTTCTAAATAATAATAATAATAATAATAATAAATATTGTTACTATTTACTTGTTGTCTTTTTACAGGAGTTACTATTGAGGAGAAATGTTGCGGAGCTAGAAATTTCCTAAGTATTAGATGTTGATACTCCTTGAATGTTGTTACTCTCAATGCTGATATTCATGATGTTTTTACTCCTTGGATGTTGCTACTCTGTGATGTTGTTACTCTGGATGTTGTTACTCTGTGATTTTTCTACTTCGGATGCTGCTACTAGTGATGATGTTTCTCCTTGTGTTGTAACTCCTAGAGACAGCCTAGAGTTGTGATAGACCAGTGCCTGCGACATCTTATATTAGAAAGGAGCATATGGTATAACAAAGGAAGTTATCAATAAAAATCTCTCATGCTATTTCCTGGAAAACAAGGAATATTAATCTGAATGGGACCAAGACCTTCAGAAACTGACACAGACAATTTAGAGACAACTTATTGTAAAGAGGGCCAATTCAGAAATACCTCACAGAAATAAATTATCAGAAGGTGTATGTAGTGAATGAAATATTGAGAAAATACTAGTTGTCATTGAGCTGATATCCAGATACACAATACCACCATGTAATGGGCTTACCAATCTAAGAATCAATACATGACAATAGCGTTTTAAAAACACCCTCCCAAAGCAACTAATATAGCAGAAATACGGTTTAGATGAATAGTAAAATAGAATATCATGCCTAAGCCATATTTAAAGCGCTTGAATAATCCAAGCATGGGTATCAACTAGGATAAATCCATACCAAAAATCAGTGAGCCACTCGCATTCCAGAAACATGATACAGGAAAGATGGATGAAATGAAATGATCTATTAAAATAACACGTATAAGAGAAAGTTACACACTATGAAATACCAAAGACCAGAATCCTCTTTAACAGATGGAACTCCTCCTCACTGAGACCCTATGGGCTCTGAGCCTTCATACAAGTGTTCAACAAAAATGTATACAAAAAATCCTTTCACTGCATAATTTTCTGATAAAATATGGAACCCCAAATCATCTGTTCTTCGGGAGATTTATAGGAGAAAAAGAAAACTCGAAGAGGGAGTAGGTGATGAACATTTAATTTGCCCCATTAAGACAAGGTGGAGGAAACGTGCACGTCCATACTGCTTGATGAATTTTTAATGTTGTTTGTACCTTGTGGCCTGCTTACTGAAATAAATGCACTGGATAGAAATCTCTTCAGGAACATGGAAAATAAGTAAAATCACATAGACATTTTGTCCTTTCCTGAAAGAAAATGGTGCTGAAAAGAAAGCTTTAGAGTATTGTTTTCTGCAAATGGTACCCTCTGCCTTCTAAACCCTCAATTACGGTTTAAGATCTTCAATGCTGAACATTGAATTCCTCAATCATTCTCTGATATTTCTCTGTTGCTCCATTAATGTCTCCATCTGCGCAATCTGGGCTTGGAATGGCTCTGCAGGGTTTGACAGATTTTAACCCTGTTTCTTTAATGGAAGTTTTGTCGACATACCTTCCCAAGCCTTTCTCTATAATTACAGCCTCTGAAAAGAAAAAAAAAATAGTCCTTTGATGTGCTCTGCTACTGCAATCAAGACTGTAAATCATGGCAGTTTTCCGCTGCTATAACCCTGCAAAACCCGCAAACTCGTTAAGAAAACCAGGCATGGAGATGGTGGATGTGGCGAGGTCAATGAAAATGGTCACGCGGACATGGTGAAATGGTGGAGTAATGTAAGGTGGCGGAAAAACGCAGTGAAATGATGGAGGATTGACTGGCGAAAGCTTTAAACGTAAAACATTTGAAATTTGACAAATGAATGAAATATATGCGGGCAGAGGGAGAATATGACAAACACGTGGAACGGGTGACGTGTAGGTACGGAGTCAACTGGAGGAGAGGTAAGTGATATGGACCGTCAGATCTCAGGAGGAGATCGACAGCTGAAAATGCATCGGAGGGTGATGGACCGTGGGCCAGGGGTACGATTTCCCCGTGTTAACTCGCGAGCAACTTCGAGGAGCGATCGCCATCAGATGGGCTGTTGTAGATCGGACGGCTCACGTGCATATCGCACCACGTCCACTGTCGAACTATAACGCGCGATGAATGGCGGTTTTTGGGCTGTACGCGGAGACACGTGGCGAACGATGTATGGAATCACTCCCGAAAATAAAATACCTCCTACCGCCCAAAAGCGGTGCGATAGAAATCGGGCGGGTTTTGAACAGTGTTTTTAGGTGTGGGGACCACAAGGGCGAGTGTACTATGGACTTTTGATTTATGGTTTGATTGGATGGCGGACAGGCGATCTAGGCAATGAATGGAGTGGGCCATGGGCGCGATGATGACCTGCGAATGCCGTCGGATCTACACAAATCGACGGTTGTAAATGTGCCCGATATATATATATATATATATATATATATATATGGTAAGCGCCTTTGTGGTTAGCATTCGGATTTGACCTCCGGTCATGTGGAGGAAAAGATAGAGGGGGGCTAGGACTGAAAGCGCTAGGCCTTGCAGATTTTCAAATATGGGTTTGCGGCCATTTTTAATGTAATTTGGGGGGGTAGGAAGGTAACGATAAACAGAAAATGAATTTCTCAGGGAAAAAAGAGGGGGTTTGAAAGGTTTAAACGAGATTGTTGGCCAGAATTTAATAAGGGGCTGACATGATCAACATTAGCTCCACTTGGGGATGGCACGTTCATCCCTGGGCGTGTCGATAAATTCGCAGACCACCTAATGATCTTCTGTGTGAACTCTGCTCCTCAGCACTTCTACTTTTCTTTCAATAACTCATCACAACACCCACATTATTTAAACAAAGGAGAAAACCGGAAACTAATATACAGTATAATACATCAGTCTATCTATGCCTGAATTAGAACTGGAAGTAGGGTTTAAGAAACTGAACATTTACAGGGGCATCAAGCAAGTCACCCTGTAAATTTTCCAACTTGAAAGTGTTGTTACCTCCCTGTTCCACAATTTTTAAGGGACCGAACCAGAGTGGATCGAATTTACCATGTTTTCCTTTTTCAACTCTCTGGATATCCCACCTAAGTACTAAATCACCAATCTGCAGATTCCTATCCTTAGCATGCTGATCAAAAAGGTATTTCATCTTCTCCTGATACTCTGTCAGCGTTTGATTCACCTGGCTGCGTGTTTCTTCCAATTCCACCAGCCGATTTATTCTCCTGGTCATATCATCAGGATCTTCTTGATTTTCCTGCATGAATTGGGCTACTGGTAGGGCTAACTGTATAGGGAATACTGCTACCCTCCCATATACTAATTCATATGGGGATTTCCCAGTTGCTCTCTTACTAGTAATTATATTGGCCCATAGAGAAAATTTCAACTGAGAATCCCAATTTCTCTGATTTTCCTTTATAGCCTTCTTCAGTGCTCTTACCAGGGTTTTATTGGAAGACTCTTCCAAGCCATTTCCCTATGGATAATAGGCTATAGAGTGACTTAGTGTGATGTTATACTGCTGACAGAAACTCACAAATTTTGCAGACTTGAAGGCCTGTGCATTATCAGTCACTAATCTGGCAGGGCAGCCAAACCTGGATATGATGTTTTCTTCCATGAACTTTATTATCACAGTATCTGTGGCGTTCCTCGTAGGTATGGCTTCCACCCATTTTGTGAATTAATCAGTGGAATTTAAAATCCACTTATGCTAACCACTCGATGGAGGATGTATCTCTCCTATAAAATCAATTCCCCATTTTCATAATGGTTCAAACACGTGCACGGGAATCATGGGAAGAGGTGCCAGCTCCTATCTTTTAGCAAATTTATGACACTTCTCACAAGCTCTAACCTGGGAAAAAACATCTCCAAAAAGCTTGGGCCAATAAAAACTAGCCTTCAGGATTTTGTGAGCAGTGGCCCTCTAGTTGTAGTGACCCCCACAGATTCCTTCATGAAATACAGCTATAATACTCTCTACCTCATCCTCTGTGAGACATAGGAGTAGGATGCCTGAGGGATCTCACCAGTATAGCCGGCCATTGGCGACTGTGTACTTCTGTGATTTCAATCTCAACGTTCTGTATTTAGCTTTATCACAACTTGGAGGGCAGCTGAGTGTGAGGAGATATTATACTACCTCTTTATACCACTGATTGGTGAGGTACTTTACATGTATTTCCGGAGTAGCTACCCCAATTCCCTGTTGCTCTTCTTTCTCCTCAGATTCCTCATTTGCTATTATGGACAAGTTTATACCCAGAGCCTGATAGTTTGATTCAGATAAGATCTTGGCTAGCCCTTGTCCTTTGATCAGCTTGGTAGGGAGGATGTCTAATTCATATTCCTATATTTTAGCAATCCACTTCCCCCTTTTTCCTTCACTATCCCCTTGGATAAGAATATCTTTCACAACAACTGTAGGCACAAATGCAATGATATGGGACTGCAATATATACATGCGGAATGCTTTGAGGGATTTTACTAGGGCGTATGCTTGCTTTTCCAATATGTTATATTTCAATTCTGCATCACGGAGCACCTGACTGAAGAAGGCAATGGGCTGCTCGCACCCTTCCTCATTTTTCTATAATAAAAATCCTGCTATTATATGAGGTGATGCAAAAGAAAAGATCATGAAAGGTTTAGCATAATCTAGTCCAGCTAGCACAGGGGCTTCTGCAAAAGAATTTTTTATTCTGGTAAAGGCCTCTCGTGATTCGTGGGACCATTTAACTTCATTATCTTTCTTCAGCATGTCAGTTATATGTCTAACTATTTCAGCATAGTTAGGAATAAACCTTCTCAGGAAATTAATACACCCTACGAACACTTGTACCTCCTTCTTATTTCTAGGAAGAGCAATACCATTTATAACCTCTACCCTCTTAGGATCTATCTTCAACCCATATTTTTTTACAATGTGTCCCAAAAGTTTACCCTCTTCTAATGCAAATAAATACTTTTGAGGATTTAGAGAGAGACCATACCTTCTACATTTCTCAAATGTTATACGCATATGCTCAATGTTCTCAGTGTCATTCTTTGAAAATACAGTGATATCATCAAGGTAGACTACCAGAAATTTATCTTGCTCCCCAACAAAAGCGATGTCCATGGCCCTTTGAAAAGTGGCCCTTGCATTAATCAATCCAAAAGGCAACCTGGCATACATAAATGTACCCCATGGTGTGGTGAAAGCAGTCTTCTTTTGATCTTATGGAATTACAGCCACCTCGTTATAACCAGAGAATCCATCCATCATTGACATCCTAGAAGCTCCAACCACCTTCTGCAAGATGTGATCCATCTTAGGCAGTGGATAATTATCCTTTAAGGATGCTTTGTTTAAATTTCGAAATCCACACACAGCCTAATTTCTCCGTTCTTCTTTTGGACAGGAACTAGGCTTTCCACCCATTCAGAGTACCTCAATGGCACAATTATTTTGGCCTTTAACAACTGCTTAATTTCCTTCTCAATGGAAGGAAGCAGCAGGGGATTTATTTGTCTGAGCTTCTGCTTGTGAGGAGTCCTAATAGGACCATGCAAACACATCCCTGTAAGACTAAAATAACTTATGGTATAGCTTTTTATATTCTCCACGGATCTTCTTGGATAGTTTCACTATTTTGGGGTCAGAATCAGTACCAAGATTCAGGTCTTCTACCTGATTTTCTTCTATGACTCTATTTGGCTGCAGTGGGACATCATTCTTGTCAGATAATATTTCTAGAGGCACCAGCCCTCTAGGTATAATTTTTCCCTTCAATTGCAACACTTTATTACCTGCCATTTTCTCCTCCCAATTTCTTTCTGAAGTGTATTCAGTCTCTTCTTCTTCATCGGCATCAATCTCCATATTGGAGAATTCCCCTACTGTTTCTAGGAATCTCTTCATCTATTCTTCATCCTCAAATACCTGCCAGTGTTTGATGTTATCTGGGATTGACGGCCGATAACGCACCCCAACTTCATATCTTAAAATAGGGTTCTCAGGTGGACGAAATGTACTGGCAGCCACAGCAAGGGAATCAGCCATCCTATTCTATTCTCGAGGCATGAAATGGATATTAAATGCCAAGAAAAAATTCTCTACCATATCCCAAACTTAATTCCTATAAGCCCTCAGCTGAGGATGTTTGGTCTGACATTGATTCTTGACTTGTCTAACCACCAGTTCTGAATCTCCTAGAACTTTTAAACTTTGTATGTTCATGCTCCTGGCTGTATGCAATCCCAACAGAAGTGATTCATATTTAGCCACATTATTAGTAGCTTCATATTCTAGCTTGAAAGAAAATGGGACCCATTTTCTTGTAGGAGAAATCAATAATATTCCAGCTCCATTACCTTCCTTTGAATTTGCTCCATCGAAATGAAGTGTCCAGACTCGTGCTTCATGGATCTCTGAGGGCTGCTCAGTCTTGATCTGGTAGAAAGATGGTTCATGAGCATAATCTCGATCTTCTTCCAGAATCAAGCATGAGAAATATCCTTCTTTACTATAGACTGGTGAATTAACAGAGTTGTCAGCCTTAGTCACCATCTTGACAAATCTAGTCTCCCTGTACAATCTCCTCTCTTGGCCACCAAAGACTGGGATAGTGGCATATGTTAGATCCAACTTAATTGACCCACCAATTTTTATCCCCCAGGACCTTGACAATAACATACCAAAACGAGTTGGGATTTCAGCCACCACGATGACCATTACCACACTTTTGCTTGGATTTGGGCCAAATTGACCACCAAATCCGTGATCATCCCCAGGAATTTAACTCTTTTGGAATCAAATGAATAGAGGTCCTTGTATGTGTTGGAAATGTTGTCATTGATGGCAAAGGAGGTAGCAAATGTAGAGACAAAGACAGACAATGGAGGCAACAAAGAGGAAATGAATATAAAGGAGAAAGGCAGAGGCAGAGGAAGAAAATACAGAGACAGAGCCGTTATCACAGCAGTAGAAGTAGAGGCAGAGTAACAGAAGTGGCAGAGGTAGAGCCACAGCTATTATTGCAGAGAAACCGCTGTTATTCCAAGAATATGTATATATATATATATATATATATATATATCCGAGAATCTTTTATACAGTCGGGCGTTACACATAATATAAATTAATTTCCGGACCTTATATTCAAATGCTCTTTATTTAGTTGAATAACTTGACTTCTGGTCGATGCTGTGTTTTAAATTGTACATTGTAGTGAGCTATGCGTCAAAGAAATCGAATCTCACTAACCCATGTATAAGAACCATAATCATGAAAGGAGGCGGAACCAAAACAAGGTTTGTATAAATGGTAGAACTGTGCGTCAATAGCGATTTCGAATCATAATAATACATTGAAAAGTAAGAAATTTTTTAAATAATAAAGACGGATGGAACCATGAGCGGGGAAGTGGAACCATGACCCGATGAACAGTAATAGTGGTTTGGAGCGAACGGTGGATTTCATCGCACCACTATTATACATAAGGCGGTATTTTTGAGTTTCGTAGCGATTCCATTGATTGATCGATGCATGTCCCTGGATGAACAGTAAAACCACTATTTAACTTGCGCCATCACACATTAACTATCGACCAGAGACGCTGAGCGAAATTGACACGATCCGTTGATCTGGAAGAGGGCCATCGGACGGTGATCATGCGCCGGACTTGCCCGGAGTTTAACCAAGGTGTGTGAACGATAGTCCAGATGTGACGCGCCATCACGCGTTATCTTTCGCGCAAGTTGCCCGTGCGATATCCGTTGGATAGGGAAATGCAATGACAGCCGTCGGATGGGCACGTGAGTTAACAAAGGTACGGTCTATGCATTCACGATTGTACTGTGGGCCCGGGGCGGATATATATACAATGAATTTGGTTTATATTAATGATGTTTATTAAATTCTGACGGGTTATTAACATACGGTGGAAGACTAAGGTTTCTAATTAATAAAAGATTGTCGATTATCTTTGGAATCCGTTGTAATGGTTCCAATATTAAAGAAAGTGTAATATATGTGTGGATATATTATGTATAATGACTGTATATGTGAAGTGGCGAAACATGGAATTTGTGAATATGGTTTAATACGCCGAGGGTCAATTATTATGTTGCGTAGAATGGTTGTAAATACAGAATTAGCGCATATGTACACATAAGAGATTGACGGGTTATAACTATAGAGGAGTATTGAATTAATATCACAATTCTCTGAATTGAGATATTAAAATAACCCAGACTTGTTTATATAAATTGCCAGCGTGGAATTAAAGAGAAGTGTGAGATTGCCCAGATTGGGAAATGATTGGGCATAAAACTTGAATGCAATTATGGAAAAAGAAAAAGAAGAGTAGAGCATGCAGAGATACACAGAGATTACAGGTTTGACAGGAATATGTACAGGAATGAGTTGGACAGGAGAATAAGCACAGAAAATAGGGAATATGCAGATGACAGTGAACAAAGAGTATGCAGAACAGGTTCTTAACAGCAGCAGGAAAAGACAAATCCAGTAAAGCCAAAATCCAGAAAAGGAGCTGAGTAAAATTGAAATATGTAATTAAAAATGTGAATGTAAATGTTGTAATTAATTTTTATTGTTTGTGATGCAAAGGCAAGTATCCTAAGGAAAAGACAAAATCCCACTGTAGCATGAAAATTTGTACATATTGTAGTAATTCTAAAATGAGTTGGAAAAAGGAATAAGAAGACAGAAGCCAAAGAGTCATGACTGTTCACTCCAAATTCCTTGTGAAATACAAACAGTCATGTGAGAATTTCTATATATAATATCAATTTGATAAGCTCAAAGAAAGGATAGAGAGCAAATATAGAGAACGCAGAATATAGAAGAATAAGGCAGAGAAGATTAAGAGAAGAAGAGCAGAAAAGAGAGAACTACAGAACAGAGTTGATATCTGAAGTAAATCAGCAAACATTCAGTTTGATAAATTGAGGAAGTTGGAGCTTCCCTATCAAGTTGCAGCCTGATAGCTGTCAGTTGTAGCTGACTGAGGTTGAAGCCTCCTGTAGGTTGGTGCCTGCAGAAAATTGGAGTTGGTGCTTCCTTGCAAGTTTTAGCTTGCAGAATTGAGGTTGGAGCCTCTTGTAGGTTGGTGCCTGCAGAAAAACAGTGGTGAGAGGGAGTTGGAGCTTGCCTTTGCATCACAACAATAATAAGATGTGGTTTTCTCCCTTTATGGGTTTCCACTTATATCTGGTGTCTCTGTGTATGATATTTATGTATTTATCTGATATGTATCATATGCTTAATACCTGCTGCTCTCATATTAAGTCTACTATTATATTATACTAATACCTGCTGCTTACATTCTAAGATTACTCACACATTAAATTGGATATGAAATGAAGGTGTAAATAAGTTTAATGAAAATTTTTAAAACATCAGGAAGGTGTTAAACTGATTCACCCCCCCCCCCCCCCTCTCAGATTAACTAAAGGTTCAACAATTGGTATCAGAGCCAGGTTCCTTTTAGATCAGTCTAACAACTGAAAGGAGATCCTAGGCTCTCAGGATGGCTAGTCAAGAAGGAAGCTCAACCAATAAATCCCCTTTATTTACAGGTGCAAATTATACCTTTTGGAAAATCAGAATGAAAGCATATATAATGTCTTTAGGATTAGAAGTTTGGGATGCTGTGGAATTCGGATATGTCACAAAGTCGACTGATTCAGAGAAAGAAGTTAAACAAATCTTTGTAGCTAATGCAAAAGCAATGAATGCAATCTTAAATGGACTATGTGAAGCTGAGTTTATCAAAATAATGCACAGTAAGACTACCAAAGATATGTGGGACACTCTAGAGAATATCCATGAGGGAAATAAAAAGGTAAAGACTGCCAAAAATATAGAGCCCAGTTTGAAAATTTACAAATGAATGATGATGAAGATATTGGCAGCTTCTTCTTAAAAGTTGCAGAAATTGTTAACAATATGAAAGCTCTTGGAGAAACCATGCCAGAAAGTATAGTTGTGAAAAAGATTCTAAGATCACTCCCATCCAGATTTAATCCCAAGGTGTCTGCAATAGAAGAGGCAGCTGATTGGGAGACCTTGACCATGAACCAACTACTTGGAAATCTAACAGCATATGAGATGAAGCTCCCACAGAAGAAGCCAAGTACAAGGGAAGCAGCTTTTAAAACAGAAAAGAAGAAATAAGAAAAAGAAGACATATGCTCTTTCTCTGATGAAGAAGAAGCTAAATTTGTCAAGAAACTAGATAGAGGCTCAGGTAGATACAAAGGTAAAATTCCCTTCAAATGCTTTAACTGTCGAAGATTTGGACATTATGCTGCTAAGTGTCCTCACAAGAAAGTAGGGAATCAAGTTCAAGAATCAGAGAAAAACACATCAAAGAACTGGCAGGAAGGAAAGAAATTCAGCAAAAAATCCTTCTATGCTCAACAAGACAGCAGTACATCTGAAGACTCAGATGAATCCTCTGGAGAAGAGGGAAACTCTGAATTTTTACTGATGGCCATAGAAGATCTTGAAGGACTCTTACTAGAAGATGAAGAAGAAGAAGGGGAATTCGACCTTGAGGGGGAGCTAAGAAGTGCTCTGGAGGAGATTGACAGACTCAAACTAAAATGTAGAAAACAAAAAGAGATTCTCCTCAAATGTGTGAAAGAAGAACAAAATTCAGAAGTCCTCATGCAGCTGAAGGTAAAACTTGAAGAAGCTAAGAAGATATAAGATATGTTACTTGAGCAAATCAAGGATAAAACTCGAGAACAAGAGAAGATGGAAGAAGAAATTGTATGTCTGAGGAAGAAATTAGAAAGTGCTCAACAGAAAGTGTATATGAAATCCTCTCAAACAACAAGCTCTGGTAAGTTGGATGAAATTTTGGATGCTCAAAGATCTCCTTTGATAAAAACTGGAATAGGCTATGAAGGAGAATCAAGTAAAAGAAAAGAAAAGGAAAACAGAAAAATTATCTTTGTAAAAGCAAAGAAGAATGATGAAGCACCTCAAATAATGCCTGTTTGGTCAATTTAGTGTGTCCTAAATTGCTGCATTTAATTTGTCAATCCGGGAATCGTAAGCTGATGAAGTGTGGTGCACTATATGTGCAAGATAACCTATTTCTTAACTTTTGGTCGTTTTTGGTTTTTCTAAGGTGAAATGGAAATTCTAAAATGAAAACAAGTTTGGTTGTATTTGTTCAAGGAAGTGATATCCCCTATAATGATTTACCAACTTGTAACTTTAAAAAGCAATTTGAAATTTACAATGACAAGACTTGAAAGAAGTAAAAGTGTACTGCTGAAATGAAAAGGTGCTGCTAATCTAATGAATCAAAACAGTAAACTAGTGAACATGAAAACCAAATTATTCTTGCTGCCGACTAAACAAAAAAAAAATTATGCAAAATTGCAACAAAATAAATCTAAATCAGATTACATCAATTCATTTTCTGACCCTTCATCATTAGACCAGCTATGATTTTCGGAAGTAATCATAAACAAGTTGTGTAACTGATATTTAATTTGCAGAAAGTAAACTAATACTAAATCATACACTCATGATTCAATCCCTCACCATCAGTCCAGCTGTGGCTTTCGGAGGCAACTGAAGATGTCATACATGATTTAATATATCTAAATTTGCAGAAAAGAAACTAATACTAAACCACACATTTCATAATACAATCCCTCACCATCAGTCCAGCTGTGGCTTTCGGGGGCAACTGAAGATACTATGAGCAGCTTAATATATCTAAATTTGCAGAAAAGAAACTAATACTAAACTACACATTTCATAATGCAGTCCCTCACCATCAGTCCAGCTGTGGCTTTCGGAGGCAACTGAAGATGCTATGAGCAGCTTAATATATCTAAATTTAACTACTGAATCAGATAAGCAAAACTAAAATGTACAAAGCAAGACTGAAGTTAAACAAAAGCTATGAAAAGCAAACTAGCAGCAGAACAATGTTAGTTTCATGTCATTAGTCAAAATACTATGAAAAATGCCCGGGATGTCTATCTAAACCTGCAATCAAGAAAACTGATCAGTGATTAACAATCATAAAAACATGAAAGACAGAAATGAAATGGAAATTATGGAAATGTATAAACAGAAATGAAACAACTGCAAAGTATGAACATATGGATGGATTATGATACAATGACTTTTAAAGAAATGAAATGATAAATATACACTAATACACAAAACCTTAGCTGAGCAGGGGCCCTCTACACAGCCTTGGTAACGGTCCTCAAACACGAATTAAGTTGAAAAAAAGAGTCTTCTCATATTAAAAAGCAGTTCATTACAG
>JAXQQM020082732.1:0-189821 GCA_034641835.2 Pinus albicaulis | reverse complement strand
TGATGAGTAGGGTTATCTTTATTCTTCTAATACTTCTTCTTCTGTATGCTTTCGGGATGTGTGAGAAGGTTCTATGGGAAAGTTAACTTTCACCCTCCTTTTTGGCCATTGATACGGGGCATTTCGGCCCCAATATTATCATTGTATTTTAGTAGAAATAGGGGTCTCATATTTTTGAAAATTTATTAATTCCATGTAAATATTAATATTAGTTTTGAGTGATTAATTATGTTTTTAATTAATTATTTGTGAGAATTTGTAAATGTCTCCAAACAACTGGAAACATGAGGGAAATTAGCCTTAAGATAATTTAGAATTAATAATGGAGTCTAAGTTAGAATTAGTTGAAAGGTTTTAGGGATAAAGATCTATCCTTTAGGGATGTTGAGAGATTTAGGGGTTTGTTGAGGAATTGAAGGGATTGAGCATTTAATTAAATGATTTTTTTAAAATTGTATAAATAGGAGGGGATTTTGAGAGAAAAACACATTAGAGATTTTGAGAGAGGGTGATTGAGAGCAGGCTTGATCAGCAAGGTTGTAAGCCTTCAGCAATTGTAAGGGCCTAAATGTTGAATATCTGGCCATGAATCGAAAGTTCTTGTAAGTGTTTTGTGTGTAAATACAGCCTTTGATTTTTTTTTTGTATGTCCAGTATTGAGTTTGCATGAGATTGGATTTATGTGTTCACTAAATAAAACAAAATTAAGTCTGCGTTCTCTATGGGAAGGATTGTATTTCATTTCATTAAGTTGAAAGTGTTGTTCTATGTCAATTAGTGGATCCATATTATAATTGCTATCTTCAAAAATCGATTAAATATGTTGGGAAAGTCGATCTTTACATACATCAATTTGAGCATTTGCTGTGATATGTGACGCTGGAATTGTGTGGGAAATTCAATTTCAAATGAATGGGTCACTTTGTCCGATCTGTAGTTTGATGGACAGCAATAAAGGTACAAAGGAGAGCGCCAACAAATGTAAATCTGTGGAGTTCATAAGTGGATTGTTAAATCCTTACAAATCAAATGAGCGTTGTTGATTTAAATTCTGTTTGCCGTAATGATCGTTCCAATTGAGTCTACAAGTTTTGTATATCGGCTTGAAAATCCTGAATGCTGTCATGAATGCATAAGTGTTAATTGAACGTTGTTGGTGGTGGCTCAAGTGCAAAAGGGCGTAGGATTATACATTGTATAAGTTCATAAATAATGACATGCGTTCTTAGAAACAGGAGAGCGCATTTACAAGTTAGCAAATTGCTGTGTTAAAAGCAGAGTTAGCGTTTAGAACTTATATGGTGAGAAATTGTAGGTTGAATCCACAGATATAAGATCCGGAGAACATTTCAGATATTATATAGTATGCGTTGAAATTTTTGTAGATGTGCAGATGGGAGTTTTAAAAATTCGATTGGCAGTGTTGAAGTTACCTTTGAATGGTTAATGTACAGCGCAGGTTTGAAATCGATCTGTGGAGGTGAGGAACCAGAATCAAAACTGGAATGAAGAATGAAGTAACTGTGTTGAGTGACTTGCAGATGGAGTGATAACTGAATACGTGGATCACCTTATGGTAAATGTGTTTCTGGTATGTCAAATTATGGAGGATTGCAGAAATAGCCAGCGTTTGGTATCCAAGACTGCATTTTACATGTTTGCAGGTGAAAATCGATTTGAATGTTTATTAAGTTGCAGGTGAAAATCGATTGGTTGAAGAATGTATGAATTTGAATTAAATTCAGTTAATAAATTGAGATCTGGAATTGTTTGAAAAAATCGACTGTAAATATTGAAAGGAAATACCTGTGTTGATGTGAGATCACTGGGTACGCTGTAAGGGTAAAGGCGCACAGAATTAATGAACTCAAAGTTGATCCTTGACATTTGTGCAACTAGAAAAGGGAAGTCAAAGCATTTGAAGAGTGATGAGAAAGGTAAGTGCGTCGTTGATATATGCTGAGATGGATTGTGAATATGTTGATTTAATGAACCAATATCAAAGCTAATGGAATGAGGCGCATCATAAATTTGTTAATCCAGTGATCTGTGTGGGTTGATGTCCTTTGAGAAAAGGATGGACGGTATTATAGTTGCTTATGGTTTGATTGAGTAAATAATGTTAAGATTGTTTCAAAGGAACAAGAGCATATTTATTTTGTTGGCTTATGATTGTATTCAATTGGCATAAAAGTCATGTGAATTTGTGGTGGTAGAATGGAATTGAGGGACTTATGAGATATGGAATATGGATTGTGGGAACATCTGAATAGTGAGTTGTTTGACAATTTGATGCTTATGAAATGGTTGAAATGAAAAGTTTTGAAAATTCCAGGGATTGGTGTTTTTGATTTGGGCAAAAGCTGAGAAGCAGGTTTGATATGTGTTATTATTGAAGATCCTGGTTTTGCAGGCCTAGCCCTGCATAGGCCATCTATCCCCAATTGGTTCGTTAGTGGGTTTTTTTCCCAATTCTGAACTTGGCAGGAAGAGTCTGGGTTTCATCTTCTGCCTGACTTCCTTCTGAAGTCACCAACCTATTTTTCCCGCCTTGTCCTCGGCCTCTTTCGCTTGAATTCTTCCAAGATCCTTCCTTGCTGGCTTAGGGCATCCATCATGATCAATTTGATGAGTCCATGATTGGTCACACATGCTTCTAGATGTGTTGTTGTCTTCACTATCACTGCCATATGCTTAATGTTTCCCAATAACTAGAATGGAAGGTTAATCTTTTGTTGGTGCCAAAGATGATTGAGTAGAGGGAAGTGATAATTAAACATAATCATGGATCTTCCCTCACAAGTGATTTATTTGATTAAACCCAAGGCGACATCTTTCCATGGCTGAGGGAGTGATAACCTCCCAATTCCTCTCACTTTCTTCTCCAAATTTTCTTATCCTTCTGGGAAGTCTTCTTTCAAAGAGGGGTCATTGATTTTTTTGTTAAACCACCTTCGTCCCTCAACTGGAAATGTAGTTACTCAGGTGATTACTTCTTCAGTCACCTCAATTTTTAGGCCCCTGACTCGGGTCTAGTGGTTGTTCAAATTCTGAGTGAATTTGATTGCAACTGCCTCATCCGAGCCTTCCAACTTCTGGAAATAATAAATCCCTCTGGTGTCTCTGAATACCTAGTAGGATTCTCAATAGTTTTGCAAGTCATCCATGGAATCCGGCTTGTGCCTAACTAGTGTTCCACCCATCTTGTTGTTGTTTGAGAATTCGCTCCTTACTACTCAACCCACTTTAATGTCACCGTGTTTTTTACTTCTTCTCGGCTCCTTACTCTACTTATCCCAGATGACAAGTTTGAGGCACGAGGATACAAGGCTTCAGTTGAGGAGGGCGATGGGAGGTGACATGATTTACAGATTACCGAATCTTACCTCACACAACTCTTCATAAATGTCCCGTTATGGAAAGTAATGGGTTCTAAGTACACATTCTCTTTCCGATAGGATTTGGTAATTATTGGCGATTGTGTTATTAATTAGATGCATGTGGGGTTGATAACGGTTTATGAATATGGATTTTTTCAATGATTACAAGATATATCCCCCCTGCTTTAATGGTGACGGCCACCCACGGCCGTCACAGGAATATCATTACTTTTTCCATTAATCACCAAATTATAAATGATGACGTTACCTTTTGAATGACGTACCTGAAGTGACGTGGAGGAGGATTTTGAATTGACAGCGTACTACTTGCAGTTATTGTGGTGGTCACACTTGGCTGGCACAATTATTGATGTCATGCGACGATGCATGAGAAATAGTGTTCGTGGCTGTCGGCTGTTACATGTGTAACAGCCAAGACAAACTTCATATTATTCTTCAGAAAACATGATGATTAGGAGAAATAGGTACAGAAATAAAATCAAACAAATAACATCCTCTTGTAAAATGTATCAATAAGGGGGGATGATGTTTTAGGAAGGGAAAAAAAATGGATGTAACAGCCACCAAAAAAGTGGTTTTTAGTTGTTAAAAATTGTCTGACTACGCCCCGAAAAGAGGTTTTCACAGTCATATTTGTTATTTTTGTTTTATTATTTATTTATTTATTATTTTTATTTTTTTATTTTTTTATTTTTTTTTAAACAGGTGCAACAGCTGCCACACAGGTGGTTTTCAACCACTGCACTTATTGGAATTTCAAATTTCAGGCTGCACAGGGGAATGTTCCCTTGTTGATGTAACATGAAGATCAAAGTTTGTGACAATGTTAAAAAATGATTCCTTCGAAGTGGGTTGATGATATAACCTTAGACGGTTCCCATTAACTAGTAACGGTGTCTTAGCACTGTCGATGGTGACCAATTATACAGTCCCATTGTCAAAATCGTGTCTACTTCGTAAGGACCTAGCCATCTAGTGCAGAGCTTTCCTTTGAAATCCTTGAACCTTGAATCATACAAGAGAGCCCAATATCCTTTATGGAACTTCTTCTTAATAAACCCATCATGCCATCTAGCTCTCTGGTGCTAAATAATCTCTGTCTGCTAAATAGCAGCCAACTGCTTCTCTTCCAATTCATTGAGTTGGTTCAATATTTGTTTATGCGTTGTGCTTAAGTCCATATTGACCTGCAATGATGTTCTTAATGTCTTTATCTCGAATTATATGGGGAATAAATGATTCTTACCATACACCAATTCATATGGTGAGAAGCTTGTAGTATTCCTCCATGTTGTTTTGTAAGCCCACAGCACTTCTGGAAGTTTCTCGGCCCAATTTTTTTTAGTGGTTGGCTACTGTCTTTGTTAAGATTCCCTCAATGAATTTTTTGGTGCTTTCTACTTGGCCATTTTCTTGTGGATGATAAGGTGAAGTGATCCTATGATGAATTCCATAATTCTCAACCAAATTCTTGATCAAATGAGATGTGAACTGAGGCCCTCCATATGTCACTATATCCCTGGGTATCTCGAAGTGAACAAAGATATCTTCAAACATGAAGTCTGAAACAGACTGATCTATATCTCTAATTAGTTTCTTTTTTTTGACCCACGTTGTGACATAGTCGGTGCAGACCAATATGTATAATCTTTGTTGTGATGAAGGATTACTTGGCCCTACAAAGTCCAGGGCCCATTTCTCAAATGGTTCTATCACTATCTGAGGTTGTAACGACATCTCATCCGATTTCATAGGTTGGCCCATCCTTTGGAAGCTATCACATCCCTTCACAAACTTCCTGGCATCCTAGAATATAGTTGGCCAATAGTACCCTGTTGCGAGTACTTTATATCACGTCCTTTCGTTAGTGAAGTGCCCTCCACAGGGTTCCTCGTGACAATATTTCAAGATTTCAAATACCTCATCTTCTCTAACACGTTGCCTAATCTGAAAGTCTGGCCCAGTGTGATTGATACTTCCCTCTATCCAGCAGTAGGTAGCACTCTGTTGTATAGTCTTCCTCTTTTCTTTGGAAGATAACTGGTGTGGAAATTTTCCTGCAGCAAGATAATTGGCTATATCTGCATACCATGGTAAGTGAGTAGAGATGGTAAAAAGATATTCATCTAGAAAATAATCCTCAGTGGGAGTGCAGTCATCACTTATGCTTAATCTAGAAATAAAATCAGCAACTACATTATCCTTTCCGTGTTTATCTAAAATAGTGATATCAAATTCCTGTAACAGCAATAACCATCGTGTAACTCTACCATTAGTAACATGTTTTTTCATTAAAAATCGAATTGCAGCATGGTTAGTGTGCACAAATACTTGATACCCAGTGATGTAGTGCCGAAATCTATTGATAGCATGCACTACTGCTAGGAAATCCTTCTCAATCACTGTGTAGTTGAGTTCTGCTGGAGTTAAATTCTTGTTAATGTAATAAATGACATAAGGTTTCTTCTCCTCCATCTACCACAAAATAGCACCCATAGATATGTTAGATGCATCCGCAGTGATATGGAATGGAAATCTCTAGTTTGGTCCTCGTAAAACAGGTGTTGTTGTTGCAAAGTTCTTTAACTTCATAAAGGCTTTCTCACACTTTCTTGTCTTTCATGAGCAAAGAAAATAGAGGAGATGCAATCTTTGAAAGATTCGCTATAAATCTCTTGTAATACCCTACATGTCCCAAGAAACTACATACCTCTTTTGGAGTCTTAGGAGTTGGGATTTTCGAGATTACCTCAATTTTTGCAGGATCTACCTTGATTCCATCTACCAAAATGAAATATCCCAGCACAATTCCCTCGGTCATCATCATGTGGCATTTCTCTGTGCTCAAAGCAACATTAGTCTGTTCGCAACATTCCAGCACCCTTTCCAAATTAACTAATGTTGTCTCAAAGGCATCCACGTAGGGTGTAAAATCATCCATAAATATTTCAAGACAACCATTCAAGAGATCAAAAAAAATACCCAATATTTCCCTCTGAAAAGTTTTTGGTGCATTACAGAGGCCAAAAGGAAGGACTATGTATGAAAAATTACCCCACGGTCAAGTGAAGGTTGTCTTGTCTTGGTCTTTCGAGGAAATTTTTATTTTATTATAGCCACTAAACCCATCCAGGAATGAAAAGAACTTTTTCCCAGGGAGAGTGTTCAGGACTTGGTCAATGAATGGTAAAGGGAAATGGTCCTTTTGAGTGGCCTTGTTAAGCTCTTTATAGTCTACACTGACTCTCCACTTGTCGTTCTTTTTCAGGAATATGACAAGTGGAGACACCCACTAGATATCAGAAATGGGGTAGATGAAATTAGCATTAAGGAGTTTTTGCAGTTTTTCTTTCACTATCTCCTTAAGTGTGGGGTTCATTCGGTGTTGTAGTTGTCTAACTGGTTTGCGGTTGTCTAACTATCTCCTTAAGTACCCATCTGAGATCACCATAGATTCGGACCTACATCCGGTATATGCATCTGCAGTGGCTAGCCACGGTCTTCCCAAGATTAAAGGATGGCCCCCCAGGTTGGATTTGGTTTGTAAAATAATAAAATCAGCTAGATAATTCCAAGAAGCCACAGTGATAACTACATATTCTATCATTCCCTCGGGCTTGACACGAGACCTATCTGTTAATTCAAGCATTGTGGGTGTAGGTCTAAGTCCATGAAGTCCTAGGGAGATAAATAGGTCCTTAGTCATGACATTGATGGTTGCCCCTAAATCAATCAAAGTGTTGGTTATGGGTTGGTCATGAATATGTACAGACGATTTAGGATTCCCTAGATCATTATATTTATTCAACAAAGGTTGATCAATCATAAGATCAAAAAGTTTACTCATAACATGGATAGTAGCAGGGTCTTTTGGTTTTCTTCTGTGCTTTTTGACACACAAATCCCTCACTGTTTTAGCATAGATAGGTACTTCCTTAAGAGCCTATAACAACAGAATTCACACATAAAAATTTTGCAGTTCCTTGAAGAATTCAGATTCAAGTTGTGAGGTTGGCCCAGTTTTAGTTAATCCTTGAGGGTATAGAGGATCATGAATTTTGACAGTTGAGTCAACTATCACAGATGCACCAGCCCTGCTCGAGTTGGATGATGTAGAAACAACATACCCTTCCTATCTGGTTGCTACAGGTGTAACAACAGGTGTTGTATCAGTTGTCTCATAATCGACCATATTCTTCCTAGGTGACTCACACTCTTCTTCGGTGATAATGGGATTATGTGCAGGTCTAATTACTTTTCCCGACCGAAGCTAAACCTCATTGAGTCCAACGAGAGTAATAATATAAGTCTGGAAGGTGATCGTAGCGTCTATGCTCTGGGCTACCTTATTATTTGGATTTGGGTTAGGTTTCACAGGTAATTTGGGTCAGACATAAGGTGTTGAATTTTGAAGAGAATGTGGTTGTAACTGTTGTTGCATTAGTAGTGCAGGGGGTACTCGACCTTGGTCGTTACCTTTCCAATTCTGGCTCCAAGGATGAGGTTGTGATGGAGGATATTACATTGGTGGAGGGGAAGACCATTGGTTCCGTGGTGAAGGAAATTGTGTTGAGGAAGAAGTAGGATACTAACTATTATAAACATTATTCCAAGGATAAAAAGAGGAAAAATATGAAGGCATACCTGTAGGTCATGGCTTCCATGGCCTCTTTGATCCAATGAAATAGGAAGACTGAACATCCTCGCTTGATTCTTTAAGTAAGACCTTTATTAGGGGAAATTCAGGACATTAATTCGTAGAATGTGCCAATTCGCAGATATTGCACAGGCTTACGCTACTCAGTCCACATTCTCTTTCCAAATGCTTCTTTTTACATCAGGGACAGAATATTGCTAAGGCTACTTCAGCTTCTGCTTGTGTTTTCTTAACTTGTACTGTAGTGAATAGGGTAGAGAGAGTGCTAAGGAGGTCAGTTTTAAAATCTTCAAATAGATTTTCGATCTCTGCTCTAGTTACTCCTCCACTTATGGACTTCTTTATTCGGACTGAAGGGTTCCAAACTAAACTTCTCCCTTTGACCAATCCTCTTGAGCTCTGTAGGAAAATCTTCATTATTTCTTCAATTGGTTCTTGCGATATGTCTCCTTTTCCCAACAGATTCAAATGCTCTAGACAGACGTCTCTTATACCTCTTAAGAATATTGGTTTCAGAATTTCCAAGGCTAAGTTACTAAACTTAGACCTTTGTAAATTGTAATGGAATTGCTCCATATAGTCTTCCAAGCTCTCCTCCTCCTTCTGTGCAATTCTGAAGATCTCTTCCTTCAAATCCCTGATTCGATAGTAATCCTAATACTTAAAGAGAAAGGCCTCCCTCATATCATTCCAGGTTCAAATTGTGCCAGCACCCAATCTCATGAACCATCTTAATGCTTCTCCTTTCAGAGTAGCAGGAAACAACTTCAGCTTTTGGGCATCTGAAGTGTAGTCATATCCTCTACACAGCACATCGAATTCGAACAATAAACTATCAGGATCTTCAACAGCCATCCCTTGGAAGGATGGTAGGGATGACAAAGGAATATTTTTCATAGGAGCCTCATCTTGTGTTACTACTATTGGGAATTCAAAAGTAAAAAAAGCTATCTATCTTGACATTCTTGTCCCCCATGGTTTATTCTTCCTGATGGGATGAATTGTCCTCGGAGTATGCAGGAGATTGATAAATAAAGGATCAGGTTGTTCCAAGATCAGCTGTTTGACTGCACTAACACTGTCCAAATGATGATCACTTAAATGGTGTTCCTCTCCCTAATGCTCCCCACTGGTCTCCCCTTGTCCTGCGATTCTCAGATCCTGATCAATGATTTTCCATTGTTGTTTTAGATCTAGAGTCTTGATATTAGGAGTGGATATGTTGTTCGAAGGGTGGTGAGGCCCAAACACGAAAGGCACTAATGCCTTAGGCTTCAATATAGTAGCTACTTTTTTTGATCCTACCTTCCTATTATCTCTGTATGAAGTAGAGTGTTCCTTTTCTTCCCTTGCGATCAGATCTCCAAAGAATGTCTTTCTTCCCAAGTCTGCACTCTTCTTTTCCTTCTTACGACCCGTCTTTCCTATAGTTCGTAGAGCGAGGGTGTTTGTTGATTTTATTATTGTCCAACTGGCACACATGGACCCTATGCATATCAATTCATCCTACAAGTGATTAAGTTTCTATAGCGGTGAGCCCACCCTGGTACGTTAGAGCGTTGCGCAGGTTCTTACCTTTGTCTTACCGCCCAATGACTATATAGCTGAAGACACCCTAAAGAAAACATCCAAAAATTCACACTTATAAGTGTCCCAATGAAACATTGGTGAGCCCGCTTAGGTATGTTAGAGCGATACACAAGTTCTTACCTCTCGTCTTACCACCCAACAATTGTGTCGTTTAAGAGACATTGAAAAAAAACACATGGAAATTGTACCTCAAAGTGCCCCAGTGTAGCATTGGTGAGCTCGCTCAAGTACGTTAGAGCAATGCGCAGGTTCTTACCTCTCATCTTACAGCGCGACAATTGCAAACTAGGTATACTCTATCTTCTAACAAACAACTCTGGTTGATTGGATCGTCATTGCCATCCCCTAAAACGGTGCCAAAATGTTGGGTCGTATTAATCATAGTTAAATAACTAAAACAGTACACATAAATTATCAATCCAGGGATGTCTTTTATTTCAATGACATCCACACTATTTTTGTTGATACATCAAACCAGAAGCAAATCCAAATAAAGGAAATCATTGCTGAAGTAAATGCTGGGAAGAAATCACTCATGCAGAAATAAAATGATCTACAAGACTGTGATCATACCTCAATTAATCTATCCTAATGTGCCACACAATAATTACCTAGCTGGTATCTCTAATCCCACATGTGTAACAGCATATAAAATATTGGAATTGAAGGAGATCTATTCTCAGCTAATAATAGCAGCAACAACACTTCCACTAATACATAAAGTAAATAGAAATATATATACATAGCTACCTTAACCGCTACAATCCATGCTAAAGAGGAGGGCCCTTCCTAAATAACTTAATGGAAACTAAATCAGATGATGCGTGTAATAGCAACAACAGGATAACCTGTATTAATATGATCAAAATTACAGAGCCAAAGTTTTTTCTCCGCTAAACTTTCGACCTCAAGGGTCGAGAACTATATAGTGGTTACATCTCAGAAAAATGAGGGATGGATCAGTCGTGAGAATCTTATGATTCTCATGCTGATCAAAATAGAATACACATAATTACAACCACTTTCTTAATAAAAGGTCTGACTAGAAACTTATAGATTACAATCAAAAGCGCCTAGAGGTTTTTATCCAAAAATACAATACTTAATAAATTCTATAGCTATCGTGATAAATCACAATTGCAGAGTAACAACTAGAGGACAGGTCAGCATTAGAAGTTGACGAGATCCAGTCAGTGGTACAGCCGTAATAGCAGTTCGTCAGCGGGTCTATAACAGCATGGTGTAGCAACATCATGGTGTAACAGCTCACTATAATAGCACACCTTTAATTGCTACTGTATGCCTCGTTCTCTAGATATTTTGTGCTACAAATAGCATCTAGAAAGACAACAAAATACCATATATCTTCTCCAAACATTCATCCTCAGTTAGTCATAAAAAGACACGATACGTCATAATAATTGATGAAATGGCAAGGAAATGAAAATAAGGTGAAACATCACAAGTTAAGATAGAAAGGTAGGAAAAAGAGGCAAAGAGAGTCCCAATTGTTATAGTCATGAGGTAAAATAGGGGAAGCAAATGTAGGAAATAAGTGCAAAACTAGCACCCAACACCTATCATGCATCAATGGAAATTAAACTTCACTCTTAACAAATCCTTTGTCAAGATGTCAACATCTTGTTCCTCTATTGGAATGTATTGTAGCAACATTATTCGCCTCTGCACACAGTCTCATAAATGGTGATACCAAATATCTATATGCTTCGATCGATCATGAAATACTAGATTCTCAAAGGTATTAATGCAACTCTAATTATAAAAATAGATTAATTTTGGATCCATCATCTGACCAAACAGTGCCACAAGTATCTTTCTAATCCATATCACCTCACATGTTACCTCACTTGCAACCATGTATTCTTCTTCTGTCGAGCTGAGCACCACCGATATTTTCGTCCTACTGTACCAGGAAATAGCTTTGTACCCAACATTGAAAATTCCACCTGATGTACTCTTTCGTTCTGATGGACTCCCTACCCAATCTGCATCTATGAAGCCACACATATTCACTCCCTCTATGTGTTTGTACAATAATCCAAACTGGGTAGTGCCTCTGAGGTACCGTAAAACATGCTTAGCTACCTTCCACTATAATATAGGGTGCATAACCATTTCTTGGCTCAGTTGTTTGACTACACAGCACATATATGGCATGGAAAATTTTGAGGATGGAAAATTATCTTGGAGTTTAAAAAAATTGGCAAATCTCACTAGTCCCTAATATGCAAAATATAAAATTTTTATTTGATTTATTTGTAAAATTATTCAAATTTATAATGATTTTATATATACTCTCTATATAATGTTGGCAATTTTTAAGGTAAAATAATTTTATATTTTAAAATTTGGGTGAATCACTTTTCTAAAAAATGGATATTGACGAATTTGTTTTTTGGAAAATGATCCCACGCGCGAATATTAGCCCCTAAAATTTTCCATGATTTGTAAAAAACTGCTTTCGATAATAATCACAAATGATCATGAATTTTTGACGTGTTTCGAACCAACAAGTGTGGTTCATCTTCGGGACTAGATGAGAAATCAGATCAGGAGACAAGTTTAGAAAGATGGAGAGGGTCCAACTAGCCGTTAAGGTATAACAACTAATTTGACTAAGAGAGGGAAATGATATAATTTTTTTAAATATTTTATTGTTATATTATATTTAATTTAGTTTAATTAGTTAATAATTATAATTTATTTTGTTATTATATTATAAAAAATAATAAGGGAGGGTTCAAGAAAATATTTTTTATTATTATATTATTACAATTTAGATTTTTTTTTAAAAAGTCTTAATAATCTAGGAAATATATATATCTAATAAAGATCTTGGGTATAATTTATTTATTTATTTATTTTTTCAAATTCAACAAGTATAATATATATTTATCTATTATTATTATTATTTTTAAGCATTCGTTAAATTGGTAATAATGAATATCTTTATTATTTTATTACTTTAATATTAATTGTTTTATTTTATTATTTTATTATATAAGGTTGAAGGAACGTGTTGAAGGAGCATTTTAAAAAGTGTAACAATAAGAATAATAAAAAATAATTTAAGGGATCAAAAAATGAGGGTAAAAATACCAGGAAATCATAAAAAAGAATCAAAAAGAGAAAAGAGGGGAGGAGCGCTAAGGCTAAACAACGACTAAGGATAAAGGGCATGAATCCAACATCTACTAACACTCCATCCATCATCTCTATTCAGGTTAACAAGCCTTTTCTCAACTTCTAATGCTTCCCTCAACTTACGGTGATGAAAATGGCCAGTCTTAGCAATTACCTTAGCTTCTTCGATGCAAATGTGATTCTTCATCTTTTCCACTTGTTCTGCTAAGGCAGAGGAGTGTGACCTACCATGTTTAAAGTCCGTCGCATGCTCATTAATTCTCTGATTAATGGATCGACCAGTTTCACCAATGTATGGAGCCCCACACGAGCAAGGAATAAGGTAAACACCCTTGCCTTCCCTAGAGCTTACTGGGTCTTTAACTGATTTTAGAGAACCCTAAATAGTACGGAGGGGATTGAAAGTCGAAGAAACATTATGTTTCTTGAGGATCCTAGTGATATTATCAGTAGTCCCTTGAATAAATGGGAGGCGAACCCCCATTTTTTTATGCCTTAAATTATTTTTTCATTATTCTTATTGTTACACTTTTTAAAATGCTCCTTCAACACGCTCCTTCAGCGTTATATAATAAAACAATTAATATTAAAGTAATAAAATAATAAAGAAATTCATTATTACCAATTTAAATAATACTTAAAAATAATAATAATAATAAATAAATATATGATACTTCATTGAATTTTAAAAAATAATAAAAATAACTAAATAAATAAATAAATTATTCCAATGATATTTATTAGATATATATATTTCCTAGATTATTAATACCTTTTTTTTTCAAATCTAAATTGTATTAATATAATAAGAAAAAATATTTTCTTGAACTCTCCCTTATTATTTTTATAATATAATAACAAAATACATTATAATTATTAACTAGCTAAAATAAATTAAATATAATATAACAATAAATTATTTAAATAAATTATTTCATTTCCCTCTCGCAGTCAAACTAGTTGTTATACCTTAACGACTAGTTAGACCCTCTCCATGTTTTTAAACATATCTCCTGATCTGATTTCTCATCTTGTCCTAAAGATGAACCACATTGGTTGGTTCAAAACACGTCGATAATTCATGATCATATGTGATTATTACCGAAAGAATTTTTTTACAAATTATGGATCACAGAAGCCATATTCCAAAAAAAAAAAAATCCATGATATTTGTTCATGTGTTCACAAGATACATCAATGAACCCACTAGTTGTCGATAAATGGTAGCATCCACTTCTTCACCTGATGTGACCTCCTCCTTCCTCGATTTGGTCATTAGAGTTATCTCCGTGGGTTTGCAACTCCCCATGTTGAATCTTTGTAGTATCTCATTTGCATACTTTCCTTGAGACACAAAGAGTTCCCCATCACCTTGCCATACTTCCAACCCAAGGAAGTAGTGTTGAGACCCATGTCCTTCATTTAAAATTACATTGCAAGGTCCTCCTTGTAAGATCTGATCAGGTTCTCATCACTATTTAAAAACAAACCATCAACATATAAGACAATAATAAGAAATTTACCTTCTACCAAAATATGATAGAGGTTCACATCCGCTTCACTTTTGATGAAGCCCAAACTAGTGAGATAATTGTCGATCTGGGTGTACTAAGCACAGGGTTCTTGTTTGAGACCATACAATTCTCGCTTGAGTCTACACACATGAGACTCCCGATAAAATGTCTCAAAACATTTTGGTTTCTGATTCCCCTCCTCTTATGCTTCCCATTGAGAAATGTTGTTTATACATTCCACAAGTGAATCTGCTCACCCCATCTGCGCGGCCCGATTTTAAAATTGATCTAATGGATAGAATGCATACTACGGGAGAAAAGGTTTCCTGCAGTCATTCCCTCAACTTGAGATAATCCCTTGCCACAAATTGTATTGCGATAGGTATGTATTTACTCTCAAATACTGTCCTTTTTCCTCTTCTTCATCCATTTTTGTGCTACAATATAATAATATCATGAATGGATTTTGATAAAAAATGAATGAAGTAGTCCTGATATGGTTTAACCGTCCAAACTAATTCCCATTGCTTTTATGATGAAAATAACAGATAAAACAATAGCTGTTCCCAAAAAGGAACAACAGGATCTAATCGAGGGAAAAGAAGGTGCAGCCAAATCAGGAAACGAATAAGAGAGAACGACCAACTATTCAGAATAGTAATCTGTTGTGAATCCCTCAAGATCCCCTAGTCTTGAGGGACCGCATTTGCCTTTTCTTTAGCTATAAAAGAATGAGAAGAATATGAAGATGGGGAGATGATATGATGACATAGGAGAAATCGGAGAATGTAAATCAGACTGTATCATGTATTGTGTCGTGTATCTTTCATTTGTGTATCATTTGACAATGAACATAACATAGTTATGAAAGACAGATTTGTATTGTAATGATTGCGATGATTAATACATAGTTTGCGTTGCTCTTCTTTCGATTGTTCTGCAATAACTAACCAGTGTTCCCTGGCGGCTAAGGGCCCGGTCTCTGGTGAATTTCGCTGTTATTCTTTGTGCTATACCTTTCCATTTACTGCAAGTATATTATGCTTTTATGCTTTACAGTGAATTGCTTTTGATGATTTAGATTTCTGTATTTGTTCCTCTGCGTACGCATTTCCAATTTATCAGTTGTTTGTTAACATAATTGGTTTTGATTACTTAAAGCATAAACTGTTATTTCCACTACTTTCCTTGCGTTCGATAGTTTAGATCCAGCTAAAAGAGCTCAATTAATGCTTCAGTGCTCTCGGTTGATTGAATTATTTGAATTAAAGAATGAATCATAGTTTTGGATTATAATGCATAGATGAATTACTTTCTTTAAAGCTTCAGATTTATGATTGCATCTATATTCAACGATTGGCTTTAGCATTACTCCTTGTATGAATGAGCTTGCACATACTGTGTACACACTTGAGATAAGAGGACTTACCCTGGTTGATAATTAATGTGAGGCAATTAGGAGTTTTTAAAGACACCTTTAGCACCCAACATTTTGGCGTCAATGCCGGGGAGTGTGTTGCTACTATGAGTAATGTCTCATTAATATTTTTTTATTTTTTTTGGAGGGATAATTGGGTATTAAAAACGAAAGGTAAGAACCTGCGTAAAGAACGAGTAAAATGCTCGTTCATCCGCCCGCTTTCTAGCAGAATTGCGTGAGAATTTAAAGTAGGGATGAATGTTTGTATTTCTGCATGAATGACTAAGAGGGAAAGACCTGAAAAAGACAAAATTCCTCCCTCTAAACCTAAAAGACCTAAGGGACTGGTGACCCTTGGACGATCAACTTTTATCGACGAAATCTTAAGAAAAGCTGAGTCTCAGTCATTTGTAGGACCCCGAATTGTTGCTGCCCGATGTCCTATTGACTCCCTTTAAGCTGCAAGACCACCATCTGTAGCTAACGCTGAGATTCACAGTAAGAATGAAGGGATTGAATAAAGTTTTCAAGATACTGAGAATTCACAAACTCACCCTTCACAAGAAGGAGATTATTGCAACCTCCGTGAAGGAGAAGGAGAAACATGCAGAGTTGAAATTAAATTATCAAAACCTAAATCTCCTGAAGTAGTGACTGAACAGAGGACACCTAGTATCCCAGATCAAGGTAGCGCTGTTAGAACTATTCCAACCTCTTATAGACATCCTAGGAATAACTCTCCAGCTCTGGAGATCCCTGAAGAATACTGACATATTTTTGACCAAATGGCTAATAACCAGCAACCTCAAACTTCTACATTGCAATACCCTATTGTTGACACAACTGTCAATGCCCCCATGAAGGCTATCCCATTACAAAATATTCCTACCTTTCATTGGCTAACTTCAGAAGATCCCGATGCATTCCTTTTCGAGTTTGATGTTTTATGCAGGGGTTATGATTACACTACCGACCCCCAGAAGCTGAAGCTATTCCCCTCTACTTTGAAGGGAGAAGCTCTACATTGGTTCATGGGACTCGGTGGAGGCACCATCAATGATTGGGACCAAATGAAAACATATTTCCTTAAGAAATATCAAGATTATTGCCAAACTAGAGAATTAAAAGATGAAAAATTTCAAATGGTAGCCAAGCCTAGCGAGACTCTTGAAGAATATGTGGAACGTTTCCAATATAATCTGCAAAGGTCTCCTTATACAAATCTACCTGATAATTTTCTAAAAACCGTGCTGATTAGAGTTATGAAAGACCAATGGGTAGAGACATTAAACATAATGGGTAAAGGTGACATTTATCAAGAAAGCTATAACAATATTATAGATTTGTGCATTAAGTGTTCTGGGGGCAGTACAAGGTTGAAACCAGTCGGATGTGATGAAAGACCTAGAGCCAACAAAGCCTCAGGAGGAAGCATTACACGAAGCAAAATCGGCAATCTTCTGGAGCATTTCAAGACTGATATCCTGGGGACCCTGGCGACACAATTAGATGTCATGCAAGCTAAGAAAAAGCAGGCTATAGCAAAAAATAATTTGGCTATTTTCTACCCTCATTGTAGACAGAAGTACAGTCATAAAGAATTCCCCCTAGATACAATACGAACATGTGCCATATGCACTAAGGCAATCCAGGAAGGTTGCATGCTCCTTGAATGCAAAGCGATTTTCAAGGGAAAGAAAAATGAAATAAGAACAGGTATATATGTTGAACTAGCGTTACCAATGGCAAGCGCATCAACGGTATGCCCTCTGGAGTCCATCTTCATTTTTTGCTTTTATCCCCAATATAATTCTGGTAATATTCGGGGGTAGCATGGCGAGTATTACCTTTTTTGTCACCTCAAGCATTTTTTATGCCACCATGGCCCAATCAGTCAAATCCAAATAATAATAATTGGCCAAATTTCCCTTATCCACCACCATTCTGGCAAAACAACCCTTATCCCTCCCAATGGTCCCCTTCCACCTCACAAAATCAGAACTGGCAATCAAATTGGCAAAGATCTACAAACATGGGGACAGTTCCTTTGCCTCAACCAACTTTACTAGCACCTTATACGTTGCAGCAAGATCCTTAATCTAATATACGACCGCAACTTCCATCTCAACCTAACCCAAATCCAAATAACAGACCAATCCAGTCAATACAAATCATTGAGGGTTTGGACCCTGAAGATTAGTTGAAAGAATGTAACGAGATCAAGTTGAGATCTGGACGCATAATCACTCTAGATAAGGATAAAGATTTGCAACCGGAAGAACCGCACACAAATAAGCCTCTGACTGTAGATGATCAAGAAATAAAACAAGGGGAAGATATAGTCAGACAAAAAATTCTTGAACAAATCATAACCACTTCCCCCCCATTCCCAGAAATATTGTTGATACCACGCCCGATTGAATCTCTTGACTTTGATCTTCTAGGTGAACTTAAGAATATTTGTATAAAAATCCCTCTCCTCCAGGCCATCCAAGACATTCCAATATATGCCAAAAATATCAAAGAGTTGTGTATAAATTATTCTGTGAGGAAAACAAAAACAACCCCTACTGTCCATGTTGTTGGGGCTTTGTCTAATTTATTACTAGGTAAAGAGACTCTTGTAAAGTATGAAGATCCCGGAAACCCCATTGTCACAGTGCAGATAAATGGTCGTTCTTTTCCCAATGCTTTAATCGACTTAGGGGCAGCCATTAATATTCTCACAACTACAGCTTGCGACATTCTTGGTATCTGACCCGGGCGAAAACGAAGTTGGGAAACATGGCATGAGATGAGGTCGAGTTCGAAATTTTTGAAAGTCTCGTGAGGTTGTACTTTGAAAAAATTTCTAAACCATAAACTCTCGGCCGAGTTTTAAAACTTTTGCCCGGAGTTTTCCAGCGCATAAATTAGTTTAGCTCTAAAATGGGAGTTTAAAAATTTCTCGGCCGAGAGTTTCTGGTCAACAAAAAACTCAGAAAACTCCGCTGTTTTGAGAAACCTGCAACTTTGGAGGGACAGAACACCTACAAAACCAAAATGTTATATGTCGGACCAAGTACCATTAGATTCGTCTCTAAATCTAGTTTTTGATGATGTGAGATTTATGGAGTTTCATTAAAAAATTCATTTTTTTATTAAATTTTTACTAAACTGTGTCACTGTGGAATTTCATGTTCGAAAAATTGCACTGAATGAAAATTCAATAACTTTCAAATGAGGACACCAAAAAATTCAAAAAAATCATAGTGCACTTCCTCTCCCTGTCTACTTCAAAAGGGTACTCTCATTTTTATTATTGATGATCACATTGAAAAGAAAATCAAAGGATAATAAAATGTACTGAAACATCACTGTTTTTTTGTCTTCGTCCATTTCAAAAAATAATAAAAAATAGTGATTTGATCCGAATATTACCAAAAAATAGTCTGTGCACTAGTGCAATATATGCAGATTATGATGCTATGGTTTTTTTCAAAAAAATGAATAACCTTCCCTAAAAAAAGTAAAGGATAATAAAGTGACTATTTATGTTTGCCTGAAAATTTCAAGTATATGCAGTTAGTAAACAACAAATTTACCCCTCTATATGTCAATATTTTTTTTTTTTAAATATCGGTATGGAGTTAAGACAATTCTCTACAATTCTTGTTTTTATGTCAAAGCATAATTTACGATAAAAATATGAGTTTAGTGGAGTTGAAGTTGAAAAACATAGAAAATTACAATTTTCAACGTCAAAAAAGGGCAAAAAGTGTTTCCCAACTTCACATTTCACCCGACCTTTGGAACCAACAACTACCTTAACGGAACTAGCTGACCGCTCAGTCTTTCGACCAGAAGGAACATTACAAGATGTGATGGTCTCTGTAGACACTTGGGAATACCCGGCGGATTTCTTGATTATTAATCCTAGGAACCAACTAGATGGACATCCCTTAATATTAGGAAGGCCTTGGCTAGCGACTGTTGATGCTTCTATCTGCTGCCAACTAGGCAGTATGACTATAACCAGGGGGAATGATGTGAAAAATTTAGCCTTATACCCTCTTGCTCAGCCAATCTTGACTATTATGAAAACCAGGAGGCAACACATGACATAGCAATATTAGATTCTGTTAATATAGGATGCCATGAGTTAAAAACCAAACTGAAGACGATGTCATTAATACTTTTATCAATCATCCTACCACAGTATTAAGTTCGAAATGTCGCATAATTAAAGCAGTCCTTGACAATGAAATCGAAGAAGATCCCCTAAGAGATATCCATGATCAAACAATACCAATAACCATTGTTTATAATAGCAAACCTATCGAAATTGAGCCAGGGAAGATCCTGAACATTAACAGTAATCTGAGTGATGATCAACAATAGAAACTTATTCAAGTCCTTAGGAAAAATAAAGGGGCTTTCACTTGGGATTACTCAAATATGAAAGGGATTGACCCTTAGCTATGCATGCATCATATCTACACTGAAAAGGATGCAAAAACCATTCGACAACCTCAGTGTAGATTAAATCCTCACCTAAAAGATATTGTTAAAGAAGAGCTTCAAAAACTGCTAGATGTGAATTTTATCTATCCTATATCTGACAGTAAATGGGTTTCTCCATTAGTTGTGGTTCCCAAAAATAATGGGAAATGGCGAATATGCATTGACTATAGAGAACTCAACAAGGAAACGCAAAAAGACCATTTTCCCCTTCCATTTATTGATCGGGTCTTAGATACACTGGTAGGGAAGAAATTTTTCTGTTTCTAGGATGGCTTCAGTGGCTACAACCAAATTCAAATTTCCCCTGAAGACCAGGATAAGACTACCTTTACCTGTCCGTGGGGAACATTCGCCTACAGGGTATTACCTGTTGGATTGTGTAATGCACCTGCCACATTCCAAAGGGCCATACTCAGTATTTTTGTAGACTTGATAAATGAAGGATTGGAAGTATACATGGATGATTTCACACCCTATGGAGATGACTTTGAGCAAGCATTACAGACATTGGAAAAATTTCTGGAACGGTGTATTGCTACCAGCCTATGTTTAAGTCACGAAAAGTGCCATATGATGATGACAGAAGGCCTGATCTTGGGTCATTACATTTCAGCAGCTAGAATTCAGGTAGATCCGGAAAAAATACAGGTAATTCTCTTACTAGCTACTCCCTACACTCAAACAGAGGTACGTAGTTTTCTAGGATTTGCTGGTTATTATCGTAGATTTATCAAAAAAAATTCACAGATTGCTGCACCATTATATACCTTAACAGGAAACAGTGATTTCATATGGACTGACAAATGTGATATTGCCTTTACAGAATTAAAACGGCTAGTATCAACAGCACCAGTATTACGAGGTCTACACTGGGATATACCATTCCAGATTTCATCAGATGCATCAGACACAACCATTGGAGTAGTTCTTGGCCAAGAAGAAGACAAGAAACCCTATGCTATATATTACATTAGCAAAAACTTAACCCCTACTGAATTGAATTACACAGTAACAGAGAAGGAGTTTTTAGCTGTTATTTATGCTATTAACAAATTCAGACACTATATAACTAGATACCATGTAATTCTATATACGGATCACTCTGCTATTAAATACTTAGCTAATAAACCCATTACGAATGGAAGAATGACACGTTGGTTGCTACTTTTGCAGGATTTTGATGTAACTATAAGGGATCGACCAAGGAAGGAAAACCTTGTGGCAGATTTCCTCTCCCAAGTGCCAAGAATGAGTGATGCAATATCAATAGAGGATCAGTTTCTGGATGAACACCTGTTTTTTGTAACCGTGAAAACACCATGGTACGCAAATGTGGTGAATTATTTAGCAGTGGGAAAACTACCTAAACATCTGACACCCAAAGAAAGGAAATCAATAGTATAGCATAGCACTCGGTTCTCCTGGATTGGAGGATACCTTTTTCACACAGGGGCCGATATGCACATCCGCAGGTGTATCAGGGAAGACGAAATTTATGATATCTTAAAATCCTGCCACGATGGACCTTGCGGTGGACATTTTGCAGACCGCGGAACTGGACACAAAATTTTACAAATGGGCTACTACTGGCCCAAAATTTTTAAAGATGCTAAGAAATTTGTTCAGGCCTACGATAGTTGTCAAAGGATGGTCGCCCTGGTCAATCTGATGAGATGACCCTGCATCCACAGTTGGTCATAGAACCTTTTGAGCGTTGGGAATTAGATTTTTTTGGGCCAATCAACCCATCATCCAACCAAAAATCATATATATTGGTTGCAATAGAATACGTAACTAAGTGGGTGGAAGCGGTAGCATTACCTAGAGCCACAGAAGAAACCGTGATAAACTTTATTTCCGAAATTTTCGTACGATATGGGTTACCCAGAGAAGTAATCATTGATGTAGGGCCGCAATTCGTAGGAGGGCCACAATTCGTAGGCCACAAGATTGCTGCTACACTGAAAAATCATCATGTTATTCACAGAATTACCTCTCCATATCACCCCCAAGAAAACGGGCAGGTAGAAAGCACCAACAAAGTAATTGAAGCTATTCTAATGAAGATGGTCTCATCGCACAGAAGATACTAGGCAACTCGACTGCCAGAAGCCTTGTGGGCATATCGCACAACTTAGAGGAATACTACTGGATACTCCCCATATCAACTGGTATTTGGTAAGGAACCTATTTTTCCCATAGAGTTTTAGATACAAACACTAAGGACAGCCCAGGAAGTGGGAATGGATTTAACTAAAGCCCATATTAATAGATTACAACAAATAAATGAATTAGATGAAATCCGGCTTTTGGCTCTGTAGCATACTCCACTCATTTAACAACAAAGAGCCAAATGGCACAATTCTCTGATCAAGAAAAAGACATTTCATGAGGGTGACTGGGCACTTCTCTACGATTCCAGGTTTCAAGACTTCCCTGGCAAACTGCAAACTAGGTGGTTAGGTCCCTATGAAATAAAGGAAGTACATGACAATGGCACTCTTACGTTAACCACCATTGATGGGTCTGATTGTTCCTTTAAAGAAAATGGGCATCGAGTGCTCCTCTACCAAAGACCGCTTACAAGAGAATATTTTTGTCAACAGATATGCAAAGACTCCACCATGCAAGTTTTAGCTGCAGAAGATAATCCTTCTGCAGCTTCATCTTTGTAGAAATTCATTTTATTTTATTTATTTTATTTTTATTTTTATTTTTTTTTGTAAATAAGATTGCCAATTTAATTTGTTTTTGCCTATTTTGCTGTTCCCTTTTCGGAACAACACTTTTTGATTTTGTTGTTCCCTTTTCGGAACAACACTTTTTGATTTTGCTGTTCCCTTTTTGGAACAACACTTTTTGGTTTTGCAGTTCCCTTTTTGGAACAACACTTTTTGATTTTACAGTTCCTTTTTCGGAACAACACTTTTTGATTTTGATGTTCCCTTTTCGGAACAACACTTTTTGGTTTTGCTGATCCCTTTTCGGAAAAACACTTTTTGATTTTGCTGTTCCCTTTTTGGAACAACACTTTTTTGTTTTGTTGTTCCCTTTTCGGAACAACACTTTTTTGTTTTGCTGTTCCCTTTTCGGAACAACATTTTTTGGTTTTGCTGTTCCCTTTTCGGAACAACACTTTTTGATTTTGTTGTTCCCTTTTCGGAACAACATTTTTTGGTTTTGCTGTTCCCTTTTCGGAACAACACTTTTTGATTTTGCTGTTCCCTTTTCGGAACAACACTTTTTGATTTTGCTGTTCCTTTTTCGGAACAACACTTTTTGGTTTTGTTGTTCCCTTTTCGGAACAACACTTTTGGTTTTGCTGTTCCCTTTTCGGAACAACACTTTTTGATTTTGCTGTTCCCTTTCCGAAACATCACTTTTTGATTTTGCTGTTCCCTTTTCGAAACAACAATTTTTGATTTTGCTGTTCCCTTTTTGAAACAACGCTTTTTGGTTTTGTTGTTCCCTTTTCGGAACAACACCTTTTGATTTTGCTGTTCCCTTTTTGGAACAACACTTTTTGGTTTTGTTGTTCCATCTTTGAAACAACATTTTTTTTTGTTTTTTCTTCTTGCATTTTTTGTATGTTTTGAACATCACCCTTGTTATATATTTCCCAAGCACTTCTCGTTCATTTTTTTCAACTTCATTTCTTTGATTCCTTTTTGGCCTGTAGTATAGTACCTTCATGTGGGCAATGACTTATGGATTTTATTAAAGCAGGTGACTATTTTTAACATTATGATCTTTGACCAAGACAACTTCTTTATGATAGGCCTAAAACAATTGAAAGGGACACAATTATTTATATTTTACTTTACTGTACTGATTTCTACCGTATATGATACTGATTGATCATCTTTACCATGTTGGTTCTACTTTTCCTGGTTATAATTCTCTCTGTCTATTATCAATGGGATTATGGGTATAATTTTTCTTATTATTGACATGTTTCAACTTCTTACACCATCCCTACTCTTAAGGAGTACTGAGCCTCCCTCTATTTATCATAAAAATATGTAATGACAACTAATCTACAGATAGAGGATAGGGGGTCTCATTAAGAGCCATCCTACCATGTTCATAAGGTTGTAGCAATGTGACATTCCCACTATGACCACCACACCAGGGTTATGGTCCATTGGATGGCTAAAATATCCCTAGAACAGGAGGTCTCATCACGAGCCGGCCTGCTCACTGTTGCTACTTCTCAATGAATGGCAATGTGGTTATCTGGTTACCATGCCAGCACACTGGTCTCTTCTGTAAAGAACAGCAATAAAAATTTTCAATTATAAATTGAGGATCCTAGCACACGTGGGTTAAAAAGCAACTCTGTCGAGGCTATGGACGCCTACTGGCAGCAGAAGCTCTGCTTATGGTATTGAAGTTCCATTTCCACAATCAATAACTCTTATAATACCCTCTTCCCATTTATCTTTCTTTTCGAGAGATTATTTCCTCTAAATACTTCCCTACTTTGAACCTTTATGCATGCGTTTATGTTTTTACTCAATCATATCATACACAGTCAGAATATTGTAAGCAAAGCCTTTTTTTTTACATATTGTTGTTCCCTTTCCTATCACTTAACTTATCATCAACTAAAGCTTCTTGTCTCTTATCATTCATTATCATTATACACCATGCTTTTACTCTATCCATATTTCTTATTGTCCTGTCATTCATCTACGTACTCTGTCCCATTTATGGCTGTACTCTTTATCCATACATCCTGCCGCCGAAATAGCCATTTCCCGTCTAGTCGGTAGAAGGCGACCTCTCATTTCTAAGGGGGAGAGGACTTTCGTTATGCGTGTGTTGTCCCTATTTCATTAACTAACATGATATCCCATGATTATGCGGCATGTGAAAATTTAACAACATCAACTATACTTAGTTGTTTCAACAACTTGTTGTTCGATCGCTCTAAGTATCGCTATGCTATTGTGCTTTTCAATACTGTTGTGCTTTTCAAATTTGTTGTTCTTTTCGGTATTGCTGTGCTTTCCAGTATTACTGTGCTTTTCAGTATTGCATGCTTTTCAGCATTGTTGAATCTTCCCATTACATTCATCCTTTGCAAAAGTAAAAAGAATTCGAACACTATGGGTGGTAAGACAGTGCACCGTGAACCGTTAGTATTAGAAATCTCCGACAGAGCAAGAGAAATTCCGATTCGAGTAGGATGGATATCCTATCTTACAAGGTTTCAGCCCTCAAATGAGGAAATCGCTATTGAGTTTCTACAGAATTTGCAGAATAGGGAATCCATGGTAAAAGGCAGAAGGATTACAATTATAGACGCTATAATAACTAAGGTAACTGGGTTGCCAGCAGAAGGCACCACATGGGCACAAAAACATGTATCGATACAAGACACGGTGGAGACCTTCAAAGACGAAGGTGAACAACTGGTCAGAAAGGGCAAAGGCTTTCAACCATCTTCTCTCGCAGAACCATGGAGGGAATTAACAAGCATCATCCAGAAATACATTACCTATGATGGACGCCGTGATGTGGTAAGGCCACGACAACTCAAACTCCGAGCTGTTCTAAAGCAAAACTAATTGTTAATTTGCCATCCCTTTCAAATTCTTTATTGCACGATGTTGCTACTAGAATAAGATGGCTAGGCACCCTGAAACGGTGGTAAGTCACCATGGACTGATTAGAATGATCATTAGTCATAGCCTAGTCCAATACGACTTCACTTGGGACGGTTTCATCACGGCTCTAGAAAGCATACAGAACCCTATAATTCAATATCCCGCAATTGCGAAAGCAAGTAAGCAAAACCCTGTCTCAAAAAGAAAAAGGATTGCCCGTCCATGAGTCGAACCTCACAAACGCAGGAGGTCTATAAGAATCGAATTAGCCCAGAGAATGTCTGTAAATCTACAGGACGAAAGCAATCAACCTACGCAGACATCTAGCCCAGTTAGGGTAGGGGATTCCTGAGTCTGAATAAGAGACACCAGGTTTAGAGGAAAAGCCAGAAGAAGAAGTCGGGTCAGAACCAGAACAAGAAGAAGAGCCCGAGGAAGACGCTGAGCCAGAATCAGAGCCCGAAGAACAAGAACAAGAACAAGAAAAAGATTATGAATTGGAAGTTGAAGCTGGACTAGATTTTGAGGCAGGAATTGAGGCAGGAATAGCAGAGGTCCTAGAGAATCTCGATGTATATATGCAACCTAGAAGACCATTTGGCTCTAGCAAATTGGAAACACAAGCCCCGGAGAATTCCGGGCACCTAGAAACTCCTCCATCACAAGAGGCTGCAGACACAAAAATTGCACAGGAATCTGATAACCAGTCTGGTGATACAATTTTGTTAAGCCAAGAGGACCCACAGAGGTCTGTAGATATAGACATTGGTCATGAATCTGACAATCAGTCAGGCAATACAGTTCCTTTGGAACACATCCCTAAGGGCCAACAAGCAGCCTTAGAAACAGTTGATAACCCTGTTAGGGGAACAGATGCTCCTCGAAAGAACCTAGGCGCCGGAGCAAAACTTAAGAAGTTGCGACAACAATGCTGGAACCTCCAAAAGATAGTTAAAAGGTTACGACGAAAAATTAAAAAAATGGAAAACACAGAGCACCGATCTTGAGGTGACTTCTGTAGCAACACAAACACTAAAATGCGAAAATAAATCAGTGGGGATTCAAACAGAACTTGTTTCCACTAGAACAATTGCCACCTAGATTGATTTGCATGAGAACGTGCTGAATGTAGCTATTCAAACGGAGGGTTGGTCCTCCCACAATAAGCAAATACAAACTGAAAAGGTACTCTTTCACAGTATTGGCACCCAAACAGAGAAGAAATCTGAGGATTCCTCGTTAAAGAAGGACCCTATTGTTTTAAAGCTTCAAGAAGAATTAACGCAAGCCCAGCTTGCTTTAGAACAACAAACAGTCTCCCCGCAAAAATACCAGGAATTACAAAAACAATTGAGAGGATTAGCTCTAGCAGAGAATGAGGCTTTTGATAAGGCTAGACAGGGAGAAGAAAAAATGAATAGAATGAAAACTAAGCTAAACAGAGTTAGGAATCAATTGGACACCATTTGTTCATTATATTCGGATATCTTGACTTGTCGATCTTCTGCTACGAACTATGCCTTGTTTTTATTAGAACGATATTTATTGTTAAAAATCAAAGCTATTAGAGCCGGCAAGCCAACTGAGCTGAAGACGATGGAAGATTTTATAAATTGCTGTAAGATGCATGGAGTAAAGGTCCAAAGGCTTCTTTGTGAATTTTATTTACATAATTTCATATTAGATAAAGAAGTGGATGTGAATCCTAGCCCTTTTATTGGAGATATTCAATTTCAGGCTTTTATTTCTTTTGCAGCCAACCAACTCAAGTGGTTGAAGGCTTATAATTCGTTCCAAAGACAGGAACATGACCTGGATCTTTGGGTAAGAAGTGAACCTACTCACCCTCTGCAAGTGTTTGCTAAGCATAAAGCACTGATGACACAAGAGGGTGTGACTAATAGTTTAGGGCCCATGCATAAGGAACTTGTGCTAGAAGGAACAACATATTTCCTCTCCATTCAGGAAAGATCCCTGGTTGAATCCAAAATGAGATGGATGGTTTCAAGCAACAGTGTTAAAGATAGAGAACCATTTAATTATGGAAATTTCAAAGTTGTTGCGAGACAATTAATCCCATACGGCAACTTTATCTTAAGAGGACCTTATTGGGTGGGATGTCTCTATAGATGCCCCATTATTTGGTATCCTCCTGAAGGATATCATCCTGACTATGAGTTGTCGGAAGGACAAGAAGCAGCAGCCTTTGCACACTTGGCACGACATCATGGTCTCAGGCCTATTATAGACAGACCTTCTCCAACCTACTCTTTAACTTCTTTGCATCAGAATTATTTATTTTTCATGAGGACATGAAAAAAGGTAAACAAGGGAGTATGTTGAGTCTTGCAATAGGTATGTATTTACTCTCAAATACTGTCATTTTTCCTCTTCTTCATCCATTTTTGTGCTATAATATAATAATATCATGAATAGATTTTGATAAAAAAATGAATGAAATAGTCTTGATATGGTTTAACCGTCCAAACTAATTCCCATTGCTTTTATGATGAAAATGGAAGATAAAACAATAGCTGTTCCCCAACAGGAACATCAGGATCTAATCAAGGGAGAAGAAGGTGCAGCCAAATCAGGAAACTAATCAAAGAAGAACGACCAACTGTTCGAAATAGTAATATGTTGTGAATCCCTCAAGATCCTCTAATCTTGAGGGATTGCATTTGCCTTTTCCTTAGTTATAAAAGAATGAGAAGAATACGAAGATGAAGGGAACGATATGATGATATAGGAGAAAGTGGAGAATGTAAATCTGACTGTATCATGTATTATGTTGTGTATCTTTCATTTATATATCATTTGATAATGAACAGAACATAGTTCCGAAAGACAGACTTGTATTGTAATGATTTCGATGATTAATACATAGTTGCGTTGCTGTTCATTTGATTGTTCTGGAGTAACTAAGTAGTGTTCACTGGTGGATAAGGGCCCGGTCTCTGGTGAATTTTGCTGCTATTATTTGTGCTATACCTTTCCATTTACTGCAAGTATATTATGCTTTTCTGCTTTACAGTGAATTGCTTTTTATGGTATTAGATTTCTGTATTTGTTCCTATGTGTGCGTATTTCCAATTTATTAGTTTTTTGTTAACAGAATTGGTTTTGATTACTTAAAGCATAAACTATTATTTCCATCACTTTCCTTGTGTTTGATAGTTTAGATCGATCTGAAAGAGTTGAGATAATGTTTCAGTGCTCTCAGTTGATTTAATTATTTTAATTAAATAATGAATCACAATTTTGGATTATAATGCATAGATGAATTACTTTCTTTAAAGCTTCAGATTTATGATTGCATTTGTATTAAACGATTGGCTTTAGCATTACTCCTTGTATGAATAATCTTGCACATACTGTGTACACACTTGAAATAAAAGGCCTTACCCTAGTTGATAATTAATGTGAGGAAATTAGGATTTTTTAAAGACACATTTTAGCATCCAACAGCTACGCGCTTAGAGCTTGGCACTGCGTGCTTGGGTTGGTGATGCACCCTGTTATCACCCAAAAATTTGAAAAATATCATTGTGTCAATTTTCTTTTTGGTCATGGTTCTAAATTCAGTTTAGAAGTCAATTTAGGATTTGGTTAAGGGTAGGTTAGATTTTTATAAGTTCAAAGGTCATCATTAAGTTCAAATAAAGTATTTTAAAGGTCCATTCATTGTCAAATATCCATAATTTCCATTCGGGAGTCATTCCATAAAGTTTCAGGTCAAAACTCTGTAATTAGCAAGAATACATGTTTTCGTAGTGCCACTAGTTCAAAAAGTTGATTTGTGCTACGAAAGCGCTAATAGTTTTGTAGTGCAAATAGGGAAAAATACATTGTCGGTGCTGCGAGAGTGCAGTTTCTTAATTGTCTTGCCATTTGAGCTGAAATATGTCAGAATCCATTGGGAAATGATAGGTTAGTGGTATGATGAGTCAGTTAGTGATGAGATTCATTGTAATTACCCATATTTCAGTCATCATCATCATGATAGGGTATGAATGAGGCATAATTCAGTTATGAGATGACATTTCAAATTCAAAATCTTGCTTAATTGGTCATTCTCATTTCCTTTGCCTCCATTTGAGTGTCTAAGTTTTGAAGTGTCAAGACAAACATGTGGCTGTTCAAATCAAGTTTTCTTCATCTTAATCAAGCGAGGCTGTTGTTGCACATATTCAAGCGAGGCCGATTCAATTTGTCAAGTGAGGCTGACAAGTTTTCTCTGAAGCATGGCAGAGGAAAAGAAAATCCACAGAGGGGGACACTGCTTAAGACATGAGCCTAAAAATCTGAAGGCCATAGTTGAAGACCCAACAGTGATGGAGTCATTCAACATAGTAGGTTGTCTTCGGTTTTGTGAAAAGCTGCAGGGTTGCCACACACAGGTGTCTAAATAATTTGCCTTGCACTTCAATGGAACAATTACCAAGGTTGGGATGCTAAGTGTGCCAATTACAGTAGAGGTTATTGATGCTATGACAGAAATACCAAGGGGTCAAGAAACTTGGTTCAAAAGTTTTAAATTTGATATGGAGCCATGCAAATAATTCATGAAACCTGAGTATGCAGATATGGACCTCAATAACACTATTCTTAGAAGCTACATCAAAGACACTTATGCAAAGCTGCTACTCAACATCCAGAGATATTTTACATGTGAAGGCAGATATCATAAGGTCTACACATATCATTTCAAGATGCTTCTGCATTTCACAGGTAAAATTTCACTTGATTTTCCCTTTTATCTGCATAGGAGTCTTGCTAAACAGCTGATGAAGTACAAGCCAAATTTGAAGGTTGTGAAACATCTTTGTTTTGTCATGGTTTGATGAAGTTATTGATTTTGAATGAGCTTCAGAAGATAGGAAGGGATTGGTCATCCTTTTTGTTTATAAATGGTTTTGAGTTGGAAACACTAAGTCCTGTTTGTTTATAAATGGTTTTGAGTTGGAAACACTAACTCCTGCTAGAAACCCTAAAACTAAAGGAACTCCATCACCACCAAGAGCAGAGTCTAGTCAACCTATAGTTGCAAAACCAAAGGAATTTGCAAAACTGAAGCCAAGGAAAAAAGTTGAGAAAAGGACAGAGCAGGCACAAGTGTTTGATACTCCAACTCCATCACCTGCAAAACAAAGATCAAAGATTGTCAAAGAGGAAAAACAGAAACAAGATGTCAGCAGGCAGGAAATCAAAAGAGTAACAAGAATCCAAGCAGTGGCATTAAAGGGAAAAAAATTGCTATAGATACAGAGGACAACCCAATGATAAAGGGAAACTTAGATGACATCCTACATGTGATTGACATAGAGGATACACCCATTTTTCAAGTTGAGTGCATTGGGGTAGATGACGATAAACATAAAAATGCTAAGTCTGTAAAAAAGCTTGAGTTTGAGGGTGAAAATGCAGCTTTTATCTTTCAATATAGAAAGCCTTTAACTAGGCATGCTAAGAAACTTAAGGAAGGCAACAAGGAAGTTCAAGAAACTATTGAAACAACTAAAGCCCCTGAAGAAGTGGTTGATCTCTCAAGACCTGCAGAGAAGCATACAGCTAGCAGAACAAAAGGTGGAAAAGAAGAAGTGACAAAGAAAACAGAGTTTAAACATCTTCAGGAGAAATTGAGGTTGGCAAACCAAGAAATTACCGTGATGAGAAAAAGGGCTAGAAAGCATAGTATTGAGAAAGTAGAGTTCAAAATAATGAAGGCATTGTGGGAAGGTAAAACTGGTTCTATGTCTGAAACCCCAAGCAGTGCAGAGCAATTTTTCACATGGACTATCCTAGCAATAAAGGAAGCCAAATTTGTCAGAGTAATAAACACTCACTTAAGAGCTAATAACGTGAGGCTTAAAGATCAAGTGGAGGACATGGAGTAGTAGCTAAAATTGACTCAGGATGAGTTAAATAACAAAGGTGTTAAAATGAAAATCATTAAAGAGTCAAAAGCTAAATTAAGTGAAAAATTAAGAAAGGACCTCATGAAGGCTGAAATGATTGTGTTTTCAGTTCATATGGATTTTTGATACAGTGGAATAAATTTTATTTTGAGTTTTGGCACATCTACAATTTTCATTTTGGAAAATTTTGGACAAAATTGCTCACTCAGTAGTTTCTTAGCGGAGACAGTATAAAAAGGGTGAAAAGCGCTACAAAACTTTTGTAGCAACCTTTTTGCCCTTTTTTATCAAATTTTGGGTGGTAAAAAACATGAATTAATAAATGAAAATGCCGAGGAGGATGTATTTAAAGATAATTAAGTCAGTTTTGGAGGAAAGAGGTCAAGATTTTGAAGAACAAAGTGTAAAAGAGCTGCGCTACGAAAAGTGCTATGAGACTGTGTTGTTTTCGTAGCACAATCTATTACAGCTCATTTGAACAATGGAAATATGGTTTGGGAAAATTGGAGCTTAGGTAGGATTTTTGGCAGGTGTTACTTCAGTTCCTAATAGAAAAGGACCTCGAAATGATGAACTCATGATGGTCAAAACATTTCAAAACTGCAAAGGACCTTATGCCTAGAAAATAGGGGACTGTTTCCTGCTTTGATGGAGGTCAGAATTATGGTCATCAAGGTTTAAAGCCAATCATCTAGATCCAACCAAGTGTTAATACATTTGGAAAAGTATGTAATTTAATTAAGATAGGGTTGTTATAGATAGGTGATTAAGAGTTTGAATCTTATTTGTAATAGGACTCTTTAGTAGATTAGTTGTCCTTTTGTAATAAATACCATGTCATATGGTTAGGAAAGGTGTCAAGAGTCAAGAGTTCAATGTATTTGGCATGAAATAAGGTTATATTATGTTGTAAATGATCTATAAAAGATCAAGAAGTTGAATATGCTAAGGGTTGGACATTTTTTGGCAAAAGACTGTGTTTATTGTAAGTGACTGGTTTTCAGCTAAATATAGAGATTTCTACTTATCCAACTTGAGATTCAGAAGGATTTCTAGTGTGTTCTTGTTCTAATTACATATTTTTACTATCCTATTGAAGTGGTGTCTATCTGTGTTACTCAAAATTCATCTTTGATGCTTTGACTTCCTATATAGGCAAACTGACTGTGTTTTTTACAGTTTCACATGTGTATCTCTTGACTAAAACTCTGATATGCCTCAACTTCCATGTTAAGTAGATTGATTGGTTTACTGAAACTATTTTGACTCCATAAGCCCAATATGTACTTGCTGATGTGATTTTCAACCTACAATTATCATTTATCTGATTATTACCCCACATAGAGTTAGCCATCTATATTTTTATCAAAATCATTAACCCTTGAGAGAGCCCTCCTAGGTTGAGGAGGCTAAGCCTCAATCAAAAGATTGGTTTGAAATAGTTACATGAGATTGATTTGATTAGCAGCTTATCAGGTCCAATTTTGTGATAAAATTTTGGTGCATCTGCCGAGAGCTTGAAGATTATACTTTCCCGAAATTTTGAAGCTGAACTTCTGAAGGTAGTAGGAGCTCAGGAAGCTTTTCGAGGCTACATCTACCTTGGTGACTCCATTCATATATCAAAGGTGGCTTCGAGAAGGAGATATATGAGGAGTAATCCTGAACTAGATCCACCTACCATCATTGACAATCCAAACACCATTTCTAGAGGCAGTCAAGGCATTTCTGAAATATCGGGTACTCCATCACATTCAAAATCCTTGTCCTCTGAAATTTTAAGAAGTCTCGAAGATAAAAGAGTTGATGATAAAATAAAAGAGGTTCTATTTAGATCAGAAAGTGAAAAAGAGCTAACTGAAATTATCTTAGACTTGCATAAGAGAGGTATTGATACCTCAACTCTAGTAACAAAGGAAGACAAAGAAGAGTTTTGGGAAGTTGTTACTTCTGAGTTGTTGTTGGAAAAATAGTATTTAGATAAATTGAAGGAGCTTGATCCTTTTGAAGTCTTGTTTAAAATTAAAGCTGGTTTACCTCTTCCAAATTGGAGTTCAATTGTTAGTGGACCACAAAGACTAAACAGTCCTCCTCATAGTAGTTTTTCATCCTCTATTTCTGCCATCACTAAAACTACTACAGTCCCTTTAACCATGGCTGGAAATGTACCTCCTCCACCTACTACACCTGTTACATATGCCCCTCTTGTTCTTCCAGCTGTCTTACATGACCTCCCTATAAAATATGTTGCTAGAATCAAGACTTGGGGAAGTGATGAATACATTACAGTAGAAGAACATGTGGACCAATTTAATGATTTAATAGACAGGGAGGTGGTTGATGATGAAGATGTTAAGTTGAGGTTGTTTACTCAAAGTTTTACTGGTGAAGTTAGGAAGTGTTATAAAGCCCTTACTCCTGCAAGTATTCATAATTGGAATGAGTTTGAAGATACTTTTCTGAGAAAATGGGGAAATAGAACTAATCTAGTACAAGCCCTCACTGAGTATAACACTTTGAAAAGAGCTGCTAATGAATATGTTCAAAACTTTTCAAAAAGGTTTAATAAGGTGTATGAATCTATTCCTTCCCACTTGAAACCACCAGAAGCCTTAGCTCAGATGATATATGCTGAAGCTTTTGACTATGAGTTTTCTATACTGCTGAGAGAAAGAGAATCCCCTTCACTTGCTGAAATGAAAAATGATGCAGTGAAGGTGGAGGTTAATTTGATAGCAGCTAAAAAGTAAAAAATGGGTAAGACTAAGTTAAAATAAGAAGAGAAGCCTTCCTCCTATACCTCCCGGGATAAGCTGGATTCAATGATGAAAACAATGGAAAATTTGATGGATAGGTTGGCCCTTGGAAATACCTCTGCTCCTCCTGCACAACATGAAACTCAATTTAGAAACCCTCAGTTCAGGAGACCTTAGCATCATCAAAGGCCAAAGGAGAACAAAAATCAACAGCCTGATCCTCCGGTGAGACCTCCTTTCCAATAGAACTTGATTGATGAAGAATATGATCCTAAAATCCCCGAAGAGTCTATCCACTATTTTGCTGAAGAAATGTCTGGAATTTTCTTGACTAAAGAAGAAAATGATCAATCAGACAAAAGTAATCATGGGGAGGAAACATTAGATTGTCTAAAGGGGTATCAACATGCTATTTTTGAGATGCAAAAACAATACAATTTCAGAAATAGAAATGTGCCTATCATCGCTAACAAAAAACAGCCTAAGAAAGATACATCGAAGGTTTTTGATGGCAGGAAAGATGCTCCTAAGGTCACTGAAGGTAAGAAAGATACACTAGTTTTTCCTCCTATCAAAGAAACTGAAAAATATGTTTCTATTTTCAGCCTTGAGAATGAAATTTCTAAGGTTAAAATATCAGTCCCTTTTGCTGAGATTCTCAAGGTAAGTGAATATAGAAGCAAGATTGTCAAAATGTTGAATTCACAACCAGAAGCTGCTGATATATTGAATGTATTAGAAGATCATCCAACCATATACTTGGGTCCAAGACTAGAAGATGAACAGAATGAGAAGGTGCCTCCTTTTTATGTGAGCCTTAGCATTCACGACATGATGTTGCATAATGCTATGTTGGATTCAGGGTCTCTCACAATATTATGCCCAAAGTAATCATGGAAATAATGGGGTTATAAATACTAGGCCATATAAAGACTCGTTTTCTTTCGATTCGAAAATATTTCAATGCATTGGTTTAATCAAGGTTGTTGTTGTTGGTCTAACACAAATTCCTGCTAAAACTGTGGTCATGGACATCGTGGTAGCAGAAATTCCACCGAAGTTTGGTATGCTATTGTCAAGGTCATGGGCAACAAAAATCAAAGGTACAATGCAGATGGACCTTACTTATGCCACCATTCCTATTTTTGGTGAGCAAAGAAGATTGTATCGAGAGACAAGAATGGCCTAAATGGTGATTAGTAAGATAAACCCAAAAATTTTCCAATTTATGCTCTTGATACTGAACTTAGTTCTGTTATTCTTTTCAATGAGTTGACTAATGAAGTAGAAGAGCAAAGGAAAGAAGAAAATCAGAGTTCTAAAATTTAGCAGTCTGAAAATCAGCAAACAGAAGGTCAAAAAATCAGTGATAAGCAGGTGGAAGGTTGGTGGTAATTTCATTTTGATTTATCAACAGGTAGAGAAGGAGCAGGAGCAGGGATTTGGATCACAAGTCCAAGTGATGAGAGTAAGTTCTTTTCCTATAAATTGAACTTTGATTGCACGAATAATATCGCTGAGTATGAATCCTTGATTTTGGGCCTAGAGGTTTTGAAAATAATGAATGCTCAAAACATTTATTTTTTTGGAGATTCAGAGTTAGTCATTAAATAGGTTTAAGGTGCTTATCAAACAAAAGATATAAGGATGAGGGCATATAGGAACTGTTGGAAAAATTTCAAGCATATTCATTCATGGTCAAAACTAGAGAACAAAACTCCATTGTCGATTCTCTTGATGTCTCTGCAAGTATTTTCATTATTCCTATGCATTCCACAGAAAAATATGAGGTTGAGATTAGCCATAGATTAGCTATCCCTGATAATATTACTCATTCGAAATTTTTTGAGGATGATCAACAGGTGAAGAAATTTATTGAGATGAAAGAAGAGTTTGAAAACATACAAGTAGATCAACAAAATATCTTTGTTGAATCTAAAGGGAATTCTAAAGTTTTGCAACTAAAGAACAATTATATATCAAAGGGAATCATACCTCTTGAATTTTTTTTTGATCAAAAGGATGTTTTTAAATCCCCTAAGATACAAGCTGATGATGAAGAAGTTGAGAGCTGTAACCTTGGTACAGTAGCTATGCCCAAAATGATTAAACTTTCAAAGTTTCTTTCAGCTGATATGAAGTTTAAATATGTTGAAATTATGAAGAGATTCATAGATGTTTTTGCTTGGAATTATGCTGATTTGAAATAATATTACCCTACTATTATTCAGCATACTATTCCCATAAAAGAAAATGAAAAGCCTTTCAAGCAGAAGTTAAGGAGGATCAATCCACTTCTCATGCCTTTGATTGAGAAGGAGGTCAAAAAACTCTTTGATGCCAAAATAATTGTCCCAATCAGATTTTCAAATTGTCTTGCAAAATTGGTTCCAGTTAGGAAAAAGAGTAGAGAAATCAGAATATGTATTGACTTCAGAAATTTGAATAAAGCCTCTCTAAAGGACAATTATCCTCTCCCGAAGATGGACCAAATTTTTCAAAATATTTTTGGTTCTCAGAGAATGTATATGCTTGATGGTTTTTCAAGTTATAATCAGATGCATGTACATCCTGATGATCAAGAAAAAACAACCTTTACCACACCATGGGGTACTTTTATGTATGCCAAGATGCCATTTGGTCTCATGAATGTAGGAGCTACTTTCCAAAGGGAAATGGACATTTATTTTTCTGAAGAAAAGGATAATATGGTGGTTATTTATCTTGATGACATAACAATCTATTCAAGGAGGGAAGAAGATCACTTGAAACACCTAGAAAGAATTCTGCTGAAGTGTAGAAGGTTTGGCATCTCTCTAAATCCCACCAAAAGTATTTTTGATTTAACTTCAGGTAAGTTAATTGAACATATAATTTCTAAAAATGGGATTAAGATTGATCCAAATAGGCTCAATGAAATTTAGAAGGTGGATTTGCCAAGAAGCAGGAAGGGGATTCAATCTTTCCTTGGAAAGGTAAAATTTGTAAGGTGATTATTCCTAATTTTGCTGAGATTGGGAAGGAAATAACAAGGATGCTGAAGAAGGGAGTTGAAATTAAGCGGAAAACATAATCAAGACACTCATTTGAGGAAATAAAAATATCACTTAGCCAAGCACCGGCATTGATGAGTCCTAATTTCTCAAAAAAATTTCTAGTTTTACTTCGCATCAGAGAATACTATTGCTGGAGTTTTGCTACAAAAGGGAAAACAAGGTATTGAGCAGCCTATTTCCTTATTTAGTAGGACATTAGCTAACTCTGATATCAAGTATAATATCTTAGAAAATCAAGCCTATGCCTTGGTGAAGGCTATCAAATATTTCAGGATTTATATTCTTCATTCTCATATTGTGGCTTTTGTTCCTAATACTATTGTGAAAGACATCCTCACTCAAGCCAATCCTGATGGTAAAAGGGGAAAATGGATTTCTAAATTGCTGGAGTATGATATAGAGATTAAGCCAAAAAAATTGGTCAAAGGGCAAGGCTTAGAAAAATTGATGGCGCAGTCAAACTTTGACTGTCTTGACATAAACTTAATTGTAGAAATATAAAAAATTTCAGATGAGGAAGAAGAACTAGTCCCTATTGAAGAAAAATACATCACTTCAGATTGGTACAAGGAGGTTGTTTTTGTCCTACAACATCATAAATCACTTGCTGATCTAACAAAGTCTAAGACAAGGTTTGTTAAGCTAAAATCCTTGAGATATTTGATTTTTGATAGAAATATGTTTTGGAAGGATACCGACGGAATTTTGCTGAATTGTTTACTGGAAGAGGAGGTTGATAATGTAATTGAGGAGTTCCACAAAGGAGATTGTGGAGGTCATCATTATTGGAAGGCCGCAGTGAAAAATATTCTTAGAGAAGGGTATTATTGGCCTACAGTGTTTAAGGATGTCTACAAAAAGATTGATGCCTGCCATGAATGCTCGATTTTCGAGGGTAAGAAGAAGCTTGTACCTTTACCTTTAATACCTATCTATGTGGAAGCGCCATTCAAGTAGTGGGGGCTAGATTTTATTGGAGAGATTCACCCATCATCATCAGTTCAGCATCGTTGGATTCTTACAACAACTGATTACTTCACCAAATGGTTTGAAGCAATCCCAACTAGGCGAGAAAATGATTCTGTGATTATTTATTTTTTAGAAAATAATATCTTATCTAGATTTGGTTGCCCCATATAGATTATAACTGATAATGCACAGGAATTTAAGTATAATAAGCTGATCAATTTTTGTCCTCAATATCATATTACTCTTGGGCATTCTACTGCATACTATCCGCAAGGGAATGGCCTTTTTGAATCTTCTAACAAGAGTATTGTGAGGATCATTAAAAAGATGTTGCAGGAGAATAAGAAGGCTTGGAATTTAAAGCTGAAATATGCCTTATGGGCTGATAGGATATGCACAAAAAGGTCAATTAGAACCTCACCATATGAGTTGGTATATGGGGCTGAGGCCATTTTTCCTACATCTCTATGGGTACCTGTCATGAAGCTGATTCAAGGGTTAGAAGAGGAACCAAATGTAGTCTAGAGGAGAATCAATCAGCTAATAGCTCTGCAGGAGAAGATAAATGAAGTTTATAACAACAATCAACAATATCAAAACACAATCAGGAGGAAATTTGATAAGAATATCAAGGAGGAAAGTTTTCAAATTCAGGATGAAGTGCTCAAATGGGAGGCCAGAATTGAAGAGAAATGCAAACATGGTAAGCTCGAGAACTTGTGGAAAGGTTCTTTCAAGATAGTTGCTTTCCATGGTAACAATACTTACATACTGCAGGTTATGGATGGAAAATCATATGCTGGAGGACCTGTCAATGGCAGGCTTTTAAAGAATTACTCTTCCTAAAATATGATTGATCATTCATGTCATTGTACATATTCCATTTTGTGAGTTTTTCTGCTAATAATGACAAGCTAAATCAACAAGCTTGAGCCCGAGGTGAAGGCCATTAGAGCTTGAAGAGAAATCTTGGCAATTTCAAAGTTTTTCTATTTTGGTCAAGAAATGGATAGAAACACTCGAGCTACTGGTTCTTAGTGTACCACAGGGGCACACTATTCCAAGTGGAGCCACTGTTATCACCCAAAAATTTTCAAAATATCATTGTGTCAATTTTGTTTTTGGTCATGGTTCTAAATTTGGTTTAGAGGTCAATTTAGGATTTGGTTACAGGTAGGTTAGATTTTTATAAGTTCAAAGGTCATCCATTGAGTTCAAATAAAATCTCTTAAAGGTTCATTCATTGTCAAATATCCATAATTTCCATTTAGGAGTCATTCCATAAATTTTCGGTCAAAACTGCGCAATTAGCCAAGAATCCACGTTTCGTAGCACCAATATTTCAAAAAATTTGATTTGCGCTATGAAAAGCGCTAATAGTTCGTAGCGTAAGCCAGGGAAAAATACACCGCTTCGGTGCTATGAAAGCGCGGTTTCTTAAATGTCTTGTCATTCAAGCTGAGAATTTGCTAGAATGCTGTTGGGAAATGATAGGTTAGTGGTATGATGACTCAGATTTAGTGATGAGATTCGAGTGTACATACCCATCTTGCAATCATCATTGTCATGATAGGGTATGAATGAGGCATCATTCGGTTATGAGATGACATTTTAAATTCAAAATCTTACCTAATTTAGTCATTCTCATTTCATTTGCCTCCATACGAGTGTTTGAGCTACTGAAGTGGTCAAGCGAAACCTTGTGTTTGTTCCATAAAAAGGTTATCTTCATCCCTAATCAAGCGAGGTTTTTTCATATAATCAAGTGAGGCGAATATATCCTAATCAAGTGAGGTTGTTTCATATATTCAAGTGAAGACACGTGTTTTTACGAGAAGCATGGCGAGAGGAAAGGAAAGTCCACGAGAGGGGGACATTGCTTAAGATATGAGCATGAAAATATGAAGGCCATAATTGAAGACCCGACGATGATGGAGGCATTTAGCAAAGTAGGTTGTCTTCGGTTTTGTGAAAAAGTTGTCGGGTTGCCGAAACACGGGTGTCTAAAGAATTTTCCCTACACTTCAATGGAACAATTACCAAGTTTGGGATGCTAAATGTGCCAATTACTCCAAATATTATTGCTATTACTAAGGAGATACCAAGAGGACAAGAAACTTGGTTCAAAGGTTTAAAATTTGATATGGAGCCATGCAAAGGAATTCATGAAACTTGAGTATGCGAGATATGGACCTAAATAATGCAATCCCTAGAAGTTGCATCAAAGGCACTTGTGCAAAGGCGATGCTCAACATCCGGAGATATTTTACATGTGAAGGCGGAGTATCATAAGGTCTACACATATCATTTCAAGTTGCTTACTACATTTCACGGGTAAAATTTCATTTGATTTTCCATTTTACCTGCATAAGAGTCTTGCTAAAATGGGCGATAAAGTACAAGCCAAATATGAAGGTTGTGAAACATCTTTGTTTCATCAAGTTTTGATGAAGTTGTTGATTTTGAATGAGCTTCGGAAGATGGCGAGAGATTGGTCATCCTTTTTGTTTATAAATGGTTTTTATTTGGAAACTCTAACCCACTGCTATAAACCCTAAAACTAAAGGAACTCCATCACAGATAAGCGACAAATTCTAGCCAACTTTGTGGTTTCAAAACCAAAGGAATTTGTAAAAGCGAAGCCAAGGAAACAAGTTGAGAAAAGACCAGGATCGGACAACAATGATTGACACATCAACTCCATCACGCAAAACATAAGTCAAAGACTTTCAAAGAGGCAAAACGAAACAAGTTGCCAACAAGCAAGAAATCAAAAGAGTGACAAGAAGCCAAGCAATGGCATTAAAGGGAAAAAATAATTGCTACTGGATACGAGAGGACAACCCGATAATAAAGGGAAAATTAGATTACTTCACCGCATGCAATTGACATAGAGGAGACACCCATTGTGCAAGCTTACTTGATTGGAGAAGATGAGCACAAACGGGAAAAAAGTTGTACTGTAAAGAAGCTTGAGTTTGAGGGTGAAAATGCAACTTTTATCTTTCAAGCTAGAAAGTCTTTAACTAGGAATCTTTGAGAAACTTAAGGAAGGCGTGCAAGGAATTTCAAGCTATTGAAACGACTAAAGCCCACGAAGACGTGTTTGATCTCTCAACACTTTGCAGAGAAGCATACAATCCACGGAACGAAAAAGAGAGAAGAAGAAGTGACAAAGAAAATAGAGTTTAAACATATTGAGGAGAAATTGAGGTTGGAAAACTAATAAGTTTAGGTGATGAGAAAGAGGGCTAGAAAGCATAGTATTGAGAAAGCGAGTTCAAAGAATGAAGGCACCTTGTCGGGAAGGCCAAACTTGTTCTGAGTCTAAAAACAGGCAGATGCGTGAGACAATTTTTCACATGGACGAGTTCTGACCATCAAGGAAGCTAAATTTTTCGGAGTAATCAATACTCACTTTAGATCCGATGACAGAAGACTTAGAGATCAAAGTGGAGGACTTGGAGTAGCGATTTGAAATTGACTCGGGATGAGTTAAAGATCAAAGGTGCAAAATGACAATCATTAAAAAAGTCAAAAGCTAAATCAAGTGAAATTAAGACGGATCTTCATGAAAATTGTGTTTTGAGTTCATATGACTTTTTTTATTTGATGAAACCCAGAGTGTTATTTTGAGTTTTGTCACATTTATGGTTTTCATTTTGAAAAAAATTTTGACAAAACTACTCACTCGGCAGTTTTAGCACAAAGCAGTGTGAAAAAAGAGTGAAAAGCACTACTGAAAACTGGATTTGTCCGGCCTTTTTCCTCTTTCTCATAAATTTTTGAAGGAAAAAGTATGAATTATGACACCGAAATTACCGGGGAGGATGTATTAAATAATAATGAAGATAATCCCAGAGAAAGAAATCAAAATTTTAAAGGAAAAAAGGTAAAAGAGTCGCACTACGAAAAGCGCTATGAAACTGTGTTGTTTTCATAGCGCGGGTTTATTTCATCTCATTGGAATAGTTTGATGATGGTTTTGGGCCAGTGGGAACCTATGGATGATTTTGGGCGAGTGTTACTTCGGTTTCTAGCGACAAATGACCTCGAAATGATGAGTTTATGATGGTCAGAGTTTCTATTACGAGGACTTGTTTCCTACTTTAATGGAGGTCGACGATTATGGTCATCAAGATTTGGAGTCAATCATCTAGATTCGACCGAGGTGTCAATACATTTGGCAAAGAAGTTAATATAATTAAGATAAGGTTGTTATAGATAGGTGATTAAGAGTTTGAATCCTATTTGTAATAGGATTGTTTAGTGGATTAGTTGTCCTTTTGTAATAATCATCGTGTCATATGGTTAGGAAAGGCATCAAAAGTCGGGATTTTCGATGTATCTAGTTGTACATAGGGTTATCTTATGTTGCAAATGATCTATGAAAAAGATCAGGATTCGAATATGCATGGGTTGGACATTTCTTGGAAAAAAGTTTGTGTTTATTGTAAGTGACTGATTTTCAGCTTTCAATATAGAGATTTCTACTTAGCCAACTTGAGATTCATAAAGAGTTCTAGTGTGTTCATTTATTCCGATTACATATTTGCTACTATGCAATAGCGCTGGTCTTTATTTTACAAGGAGCCCAAACATCATCTGCGATTCCTAGCTGCACGACAAGACAAAGCAACTATGTTTTTTATAGATTCACATGTGTATCTCTCAACTAAACTGGTACGATATGCCTCAATTTCCATGCTAAGTAGATTGATTGGTTTCCTTTTAAGCTATTTTGACTCCATAAGCCCAATGTGCACTATGATGTGATTTACAACCAATATCTATCATTTATCTGCTATTACCCCACATGGAGTTAGCCATCTATATTTTTATCAAAAATCATTAACCCTTTGAGAGAGCCCTCTCGAGGTTGAGGAGGCTAAGCCTCAATCAAAAGATTGGTTTGAAACAGATTCATGAGATTGATTTGATTAGCAGACCTATCGGGGTCCAATTTTGTGATAACGGTTTGTTACTAGGTTTTTTTGGAAATCTAGGGAGATTGCTTTTGTCGGCATAAGCAATCGATCGACCCATTAGCAAGTTGAAGTTATTAATTTCACGATGATGAAGAGGGGAAGTGGAGCTATAAGGAGAACTCGTAAGTTCACTTGAAGAAATATCGCGAGAGCGAAAAATAAATCTTTGAATGATTCATTGATCAGAAAAGGTTGAAGTTGCTGAACCATTTCTCTTGCAAGTAGAAGAGAAGGTAAGAAGATTCGGGATCATGGCGGAATTTTGAGATCTAAAATGGACCTCTTAAGGAAATAATAAAATAATAACTAAACCAATAAAATAATATTTATGAATTACTAAATTCACTTTTTGCACCACAATCCTTGTAACCATGGTTTAATTCAATTGAAAAGTTGTACCAAAATAAAATTAATAAAAAAATTGTATTGAATGTGATTATAAAATATACTAGTTTTTCAAGAAAAAGCCATTATCATTGAACCAACTAATACATTTATCCTTCATACTTAAGATACTATATAAAAAATCAAAATAATATAATATAATGAAAGATGTAATATATTATTTTATGTATTAATTTTATATTACATAATTAATTGATTTGATTTATAGCATAAGAAGAAATAATATATAATATAAAAATATATATAATATATATCTAACATTTAGATTATTTTTCATAATGTGCATACATAATATTCATATAGTATATAATGAAATGAGATTGATTTGTGTTAAAATTAAAGAAAAAAGTATTGAAATAAATTTGATTTATATATTTATGAGGTGCGTATGATACAATATTTTTATATATTGAAAATTTTAGACATTTTTGCCCCAAACTATGTTGAACCTAAGAAGGGAAAACTTCAATGTTGAATAGAAAGGATGATATTTTCAAAAGATGAAAGCTAACTTCGGGGAATGTGCGAAAGTCGATCGATTTTTTATGACTCATGACACAATTTATTCCCTCCCACAGTCCCAAGCTCTTGTCCTCAACCTCTCCAATTGTGATTTGAAAATTCTATAAGAAATCCTTAGAATCCTTGCTACATGATTTCTTCCATGTAATAATTGGAAATTAAATCTAATGTTACTCTTAAGTTGTAAAGTTCATGCCTCCAACAATAAAAATATCGAAGGAAATGATATTTGTTGCTCTTATGAACTGACTGAAATTGAACTTCTAATAAAAACCAACAACCACTATTACACAATTGAAGGCACTAGTTGCTCTACGACTACTATCTTTAGCCTGACTCCAATACTTATCCATGAAACTCTAAAATTTCTTTAGTAAACCCAAGTTTCATTATTCCATGTAGTTGAAAATACTACAAATTTTCTATGGTTATCTATTCAACTTGAAACGAATATTGATCCATTAAGCCCACTAACCTTTTTTAGTAAACTAATTGTATTCTTTTACTATCACATTAAATAAATAATTAACTTGTAAATGTACTTCTTTACCCAAAAAAGGATTGATATTTGTTGGTAGTGAATGGTTTGCATAACTGAATATTGTTCTATTAAGTAAATATCATCGAAATGGGCATTCTAATGCGTTATATATTCTTCCTCATCTACCATTTTATGTTGATCTCTCTTCTTTGTTAGGTAATTTTAGAAATGTTTCCTTTGCGGTGGATACCTAAATACAAGTATGGCTCGTAATAAATTATCCTTTGTTAGGGTGTGAATTTAATATTTTCATATGATAAACCACCCATATCCTAATATTATTCGCATCTTACAACTCTGAAAGTTATGGAGTCATATTTCATAGTTCCTTCAACATGGCTCACTTGACTGCTGAAATACTCTCCTGCAAAAATTTAGAATATTTTTTGCACCAAATAATTTATAAAAATTGAAAAAAAATAAAAAAAATTATCTTCGTAAAATAATTTATAAGTAGGCTACAATTGTAATAAAATATTTTTTGCATTGAATAATTTATAAAAATTAAGGTTACTATTTTTTTTTTCTTTGTTAAGTGGCGGGTAGTCACATTGGTAATTTTGTTTTGCGTTGTCAAGTTGGCGGGGTAGTCACGGCAGGATTTTGTTTTGCATTGTCAAGCTTGGGTAGTTACGCTATTAAGTGAACTTTAAAAAGCACGTGAATTCCCCAAAAAATAAAGTTAGGCGCGAGAAAAGAACGCTAGAGAAATTACTGATTGAAAGGAGGATAGGCTTCTATATCCATGATAGTCGTGATGGTGTATTGATTGAAGTAAATTGTGAAGCAATTTTGGCTTTCTAAGAGGTGATGTTTTCGGGGAACTAGTTGAAGACCTAATGATGAAAATTATTGTTATTCCACAAGTTCAATATCTATATATGGAGGATGTTCGAGGGAAGATGTTGTGAGAAAGTAAAGAGATATTGAATTGCATAAGCAGGAGCTACTAAATATGCCATAAAATATCGAGCTAGAAGATTGTAGATGAGGTCTCATTGGAAATATAATTGGGGAGTTATTATACAGAAAACCTTATATTAAAAATGACAAGCTTATTTGAAGATTAGGTTAAGAAAATCATGACAACTTTGGGGAGAACATTGAGATAAGAATATTTATTTGGGTACAATCTTAGGAAGGTTGGGCACTACTACTAGACCATAGTTGAAGAACCCTTGGCCAGCCATGGTCAAGGCCATTGAATACCATGAAGTGGAAGCCATTGAAGAGGAAGAAGTTTGAGAGAAGAATAAGGAGGTGGAGGGTGATGGAAGGAGTGGTTATTTGTGGTTGGGAGGTTAGTCTCTACAAAATATCCGATGGAATCTCAAAGCATACCCTTGAATTTGATACACACCACTAGTCACGAGATCCTCAATGTGTTACACTTGTGTGGAGTCTTGACTTGTATTAAAAATATTTACTTGGCCTGTGATAAACAATTTTTTGATCCAAACTCCAAAACTAGAAGGTGAGAATAAGGATGATATCATTGTTAGTGAGGAGAGGAATGCAGCGATGTGAAGGGCTACACAAAGTGAGTAATGGATTCATGGAGTTATCGTTGGCCGAGTGTGGTTATGGATGGTTTGAATACTCCAACAACACTTTCGAGGACGGGTAGCCACGGTAGTGAAGACCCACTCCTATGTAGAGAGATCAAGATGAAAAAAATTTAGATTTGATGCTTGATGTTAGTGATAACAACCAACATTTTTCTAGGGATTTTCCCTCGTCACCACTTTCGAAAGGGAAAGCCTAACTCTATATTGGTTTATGCGACTCATTAATTGGACGTCTGGGGGCGTTTCCCGATTTTTTTTTTTTGTAGTGTGGCCTTAAGGTGTTAACAATAGTGTAATGTGGCCCTATTTTCTTGCTCCATTGATGCTACAAGTGTGGTTATCATCTCTGCATGTCGTACTCGTGATCCCATTTTCATGTTAGCGACCAGGGCATAAAATTGGTAGGAAATTAATTTAAGCACGGGCCATTAGTAGGATAAAGAAATTCACGGTTGGTTTAGTTCCTTATAATTTGGTGATGCGGAGGAGCTAATATTATGGACATATCAAGTTGTGTAGGTGAATAATGCGATTTGGGACAGTGTGGCAATTAATGGATGGTTTCTCTTATGAGATCAACATTCAAGGTGAGGGTTAATTTAAGAGGAAGTGATGCGAATCCGGGGCGCCTTAAATGGTCCATAGGCATATGGGTAGCTTTGAACATCCTAGAAAAATAGCATGAGTGAAATGTTTTTGTAAGAATGGATTGTGTCAGAGACCTACGACACCTCGAATGCTGTGACGTGAGCAATATTTACTCAAAAATTGTACCAACCAATGCCCGGGAAGAACCTATCAATTTTTAAATTTTGTCACGGAACCATTTATTTCCTTTTATTTTCATTGTTCTATTTTATGTTTTTAAGCTTGTTATTAACCTATAAATATAGGATTCATAATTTTGACTTGACCGATGATAGTTGTGTAAATATGTACAAACTTTGCACTCTACTAGGTGTTTTCCTGTACCTTGACCAATAAATCAAATCAAAAAATCGAAAAAAGCGTAAAAAGTCTAAATGAAAAATCAAAGGACTTAGAAAAAATAATATACCCCAAAAGAAAAAAAATGAATAAAACATGAAAGTGTGCAAGTCTAAATGCCACTACTTTTACTTTTTTGCGGATGATTATGGAAGAGTGTACGATAAATGCCATAATCCTTGATAGAGTTGAACAATTTAATCTTGACTTATCATGTTTCAATTTTACTTGTTTTAGATAGAAGAAAAATTTATGTCTACAGTTTTAATCATGACAATTAAGTAGTTGAGTAAGAAATAAAAGAATCCAATAGTTTAATTTGAATTCTGGATGAAACAATTTTAGAATTAGATATTTTTCTTACTTTCAAAAGAATAAAATGTTGTAAGGTAGCTAGCTCAAATGCACCTAATCAAAATAGAAGAAAAAAATGTTAAGAAGATATGATTGGGTAGGTAGAAGAGAAGTAGGAAATCCATTGTAAATATCTTTTTCTGCTTCTATTAAATGCTTTCCCCTCCCATAGCTATTTGACATTCTAGACTATCGATCAAAGAGGCTCAAGGCATTTGCTAAACCTTACGGTGGGAGCGGACCCAAAGGCAAATGGCCCATTGTTGAAAGTGTTAAGTTTCTATATTAATCCCAGAAATCACATCATTTTCCTTTCAGCCATTCATTACCATGAAAAATCATAAGTAAAGATCCCATTTTACTTAATGATGCTCAAAACCTCATTTGATTAACTTCCTACATCTCATGAAACATAAAACCCTCAAGCATTTTATCATAGGAAATGATGATGGAAATTATCATTGAAAGCTTGGCTTTAAATCTTCACTTTTCTTGGTTACAATTGTATGTTTTGAGTATTCACTTCCTAATTATGTGTACTTAACTTATTTATTAACACCCTATAAAAAGTCTAGTCTATTAATATAACTCCTTTTTATTAATTATCCCAAAAAAACCCCTTATTATAAGATTTTTATGTCAAAGTTATTAATCCCATGTTTAAATTAAATCTTGAAACTATCCCTTTGGCATAAACTATCATAGTAAATATCTCGATCCACTTTATAGTTAAAACCTTAAAATAATCTAAAACTATATAATAAAACAAAATACGAAAATCAAAAATTCAAAACCTTGGATTAAAACTTGTATTAACCCCATACATTTAATATATATAAACTCCTTTTATATATAAAAAATCATTATCCAATACATAAAACTTTGACGCCCTCCGCATTCATCATCACCCTTCAATCATCTTTATATTCCTAATCCAATGGTCCACACTAAGTGCGATGAACTGACCTCATGCCCACCATTCTCCGTCGCGTTAAGCGGTAGTGCTTGATCATCTCTATCAAATCAACGATCCCATCTTAAAAATAGGATCCCACACCTTACTTTCCACAGTAGCTCCAAGACATCCTGACCATTCGCATCGTCCATCTTAATGCGATGATATCATTCCATATCGCATGCAAAACTAATGATTGAAGTTTGGTAAATTCACGCGATAAAAGTAGTTTCATTAAACTTCCCATTGCTACGTGTCCAAATTCAATTAGATCACGTTCATATTGGCCAAAATAGCTTACCATCTAAAAGTAACGCGATAACCACCGATGGTTTTCGCATTCAAAAAAAACCACACTCATCGTGGTAATGACTGTGATAAATGATACATATTGTGACAAATATCTAAAGGTTTGCCCTTAATTTCTCATGTTTATGTATTGTTTACCCCCTCACCTATTATGATAAATGTGCCAGACTCTTATTTTACCTTTTTTAATCCAATTTTCACACAGGCAATTTCCCCTTTATGAGATATTGTATTTAGAAAAATCATGGTATGCCCGAGCCTAGGTGACCCGGTTGAATATTGATACAACACAGAAACCCTTCTGTTGCCACAACACACTCCATAAGGTATTTCTCGGTGTTCTAAACCTTCAAGTTTGCAAAATTTAAAAGAAAATTAAACAAATTTGTCTGTGAAAACATAAAATTACCAATCGAGAATATCGAAACCTTGAAAAAAATAGGTAAACCTATCAAATTTTCCTCGAAATTTTCTAACTGTCAAATCTAGTTTTTTAAGCATTTTTTCGTCCAATTTCCACGATTCAAAAGTTTTAAAAACACTAAACCATGAATCCTTTTCGGTCTCTACATCTAAAACACATGTTTTTTACCCCAAAACCCTTGCCAGTTCCAGGTCTCCTAGATGCTCAATTAGCCTCTTGTTTTCAAATTAACTAAGAAAAAACGGTTTAATCTGCTCATTTCACACCAAATGACAAGAAAAGCAGATAACCCCTAAAGCCCAGGTCAGCCCAAAAATGCGCCTCAACAAGCGTCACCTTCTCCTTCAAAGATAAATAAGCCTGCTAGCCTGTAAATGATTCAGCAGTGGTTCAGACCTCTACAATACTTTCATTTCTGAAAAGTAGTTCATATTGATCAATTCTGGAGATTAATGATGCATTTAGTACTAAAAATGACTTCTCGGATCAAAATAGGAAAATTGAGAGATAGAGACCCTCATAAAGAAAAATATGAGAAAAACAAATATTTCTCCTATTCTACGGAGATCATTCCAATGGTGAATATGATTGTTCTTACCTTTGTGACACTTGGCACAGGGAAATCTTTGACTATGATTATGACCTCACCAAATATATTACGAATATTAACGTACCAGACACAACAATATGGAAGTCTTGATAGACATAGTTAAATATTTGGAAAGTATTATAGAATAATGAGATCAATAATTTAAAGAAAGCAAATAAAGATCTTGAATCCTCATACAAGAATGCTTTAATCACATCTAAAGGGACATGAGCGAGCAAAGACTTTAAGGAAGAACAAGTGAAGAGTTCTGAGAAGAAAAGTAAACTTGAGTGAATAGGTAGCATATAAAAACTACTATGGAATATAATAATTAAATTATTCATTTCTAGTGGCCCTATTTATATTATCTACACTGAGCAAGAGATTTATTGCAAGCAACAACATGAGAAATTCAAAAAGCCATGAAACATGATAAACTGCAATATAGGAAACGTGGATTCTTGAGCGGCAAAGAATAGATTTGAATTGGAGGCATTAAATATTCATATTGTTGAAACAATTACGCAATCGGAAAAGTCTAACAAAAAAATACATCATAGATAACTTGAAAGAAAAATGTAAACCGCTGAACTATTAAATGCAATTCATATTATCTTGTACTAGCTCAGCAGATCTTCGTTATACATGGTGTCGCGAAAAGTTAATGATCGAATTTGATTACTACAACAAAAATATCGTCCACATTGCAAAACGGTGAATAAGCCTTTACACAATGTTCCCATTTAGTAAAGATGATTTTATCTTGCAGAAATTTGTTGTACAAAGGAATGAGATAAACACATATTTGTTATAAACCAAACTTTGCAAAATACATTAAATGTGATGAAATTCCACGAGGAAGTTGAAAGGTATGAAAATACCGGTCTGGAAGCGATGGCGAGGGTACGATTGGATATAATAGCATGCAAACATAGCGGAGACAAGTGCGGTCGGAGTTTTTTTCGTACAATTATCAAAGGGTAAATATTGCGGTGAAAGTGCATCGGGTGAATAAGCGAGTCAAAAAGTATCCAATAATAAAACGGTCATCTCAATTTTCTTGTTGTAATTATTCATTTTACGACGATGGGAAATAATAAATGGACGGCGTAAAGAGTATGAAGTGAAGCACGGGTTAAAGTATAATTAGGATATCTTCTAAGATAACTTCTAAAAATATATTTTTTCAGTACCGACAAGCATCTACAACAAAGCAACAAGTCAATTTTGATAAAGATCAATTAGTCCTATTTTTCTTGATAAGAGGACGGCGTACCGGTTGTTTTCACGTTTGTCTCTCTTTTTATGTAATAATCTATATTTTCTCTAAGAGATATTCCTACATGTCTCTCGGATATTTTGTAATAATTTTGTATAAATACTTCACTATTTGAAGTATTTTGTGTGGAAATAAAAATTTTCAAAGACTACTATAGACATTTTTGCTGAATACATTGGGAGTTTGTAATGAGTCGATTTGTAAAAAAGCAAATTTGGAACTAAGTCAAACGGACATCATAACTCGGGATTCTTGTGTTGATCAAATAATTCAAGTATTTTCATTTTCCTTTGTTTATCTTTCTAAGTTCCATACATACATTTTACATGTTTTATGTCTTAAATGATTGACTAGGAAAGCTTATATGAGATTGGTGTCAAAAGCCTCTTTGTTTTTTACTAGTTATTCATTGATATGTTTTATGGCGATATCGAGACTTGCGTCCTTATTGCTCTTAGTCCCCTTGACCCCTTTCTTTCATCTTCTTTTTGTAACTTAAGGAATCCTTCATTTCCCTTTTTTATTGAATCTTACATTTCATCAAAAAGCCTATTTTCAAACCTTTGAAGGTCATCTACCCTTGCCCTTAGTACATTTCTCCTTGTGCTTATTTCGAGGAGCTCTCCTTTACCAGAAATTGACTCCATGATAGTGGTAGATCCCTCTTTGATTTACCTTGAAATACCTTTTGTTCCCACCAAACATTCAAATCGGCCAATTGTCCAATTACGTAGCCTAAAATCTTATAACAAAAATCAAGCTAAATCTTGAGGAAGATCCCTCGCCGAAGATTTAAGGAAGCCCAAATCTTGAATTTAAAGTAGGTTTTGAATTTTGGTTTCTTCAACTATAAATCCTCATCCCACAACTTGCTGAGAATTACTAGGGTGATAACATAAGCGACCATACGGGAACTAACCACTCTCTAATTTTAAATTTAATCTTGAAGGAAAGATTTTTAAATCTATCTTTTATACTAGAATTAACTAGGGATAATGAGTATTAATAAATGGAGCATTGACTTCCTAGGAAAACCTACTATACCGAGGTCTAACCGGATCCCAAACCTTCACAGCAATAGTATATAACCGAAACAGTTAGTAAAAATAAAAATAAAAAACAAAGTGATAGTTTAGAAGGCTGAAATTGCCCTTGAAAAGCTAATTCCGCACCGGAGTGGTAAGGTTTAGCCAAATATTGAATTTGATTTCAAGTTTGAAAATTCATTATTTAGAAATAAATTTGAAAGCTTGATTTAAAGGAAAGCTGTTATAGATCACATTTTTACTTCTTTTGTGAATGACAAACAAAAAATTATTTCAACATCAATAAAATTAGACAAATACTTAAAATTCAAAATCCGGTGAAAGGTTAATGTTACAGGAACAAAGACATTGATGAAGCTATTAAATTAAGCCAATTTATTCCTCATTCAACCTCCATTTTCTCAGTGTCCTCACACTAGTTTTTCTTGACGATTCAAACGCTTTGTATCTGCCCTTCATTATAGACTCCTTTAACCCGGTTCACAACAGGAACACAGTGATTTTGGTGTAGCCTTTGCGGCCTAGGATCATATATTCATCATACCCTCAAGCCTTGCAGATCATGCATAGAACCATTTATTCACGAGTTTCCTTTGCAACCCAAGATATTTTTTCCATCATTCACTCGGCCCATTGCATCACAATTTTATAAGCACTACATGTTTTTCATCTAGTTCCATACATATATCTGACATCTTTTCCAAGCTCTTCAAATCGACTTTCAACATGTCAAAATTTGTCATATCATTGTTCCTATAGTCAGCACATTATACCTCTAGTTCATGAAAAATTCAAATCATGGGTACAGATATGCTCTCAGGTTTTACCCCAAAGCCTCCATGACATGCCCCAAAATTACCAAAAGGATATCCCATTGTTTGATAATTTTTTTCACCTTTCTTGCCACTCAACATATCACTAGAATGAATGATTTTGTGAAATTTATGAATGGGTTATTCGATGTCGAATGGGGTTGTTTGCTCGCTTAAGTTTGGAGAAGTTAAAACATGGTTAGAAATTTGGAGTCTTTGGTAGTATACATGAGACTAGTTGCATTTCATGGAGCTTTAAATAAATAGGAAAAGAATCCCACACCAAATTTTATCCGAGTTTGATCTTTGCATTAAAGAACTCCTAATGAGTCTGTCTAGGATTATTGCACCGGAGGAAATATAACGGTGTTTATAATGCCATCCTGTTGATCTACCCCTATTGATCACTTCTAAAATTTCACGATGGATTTGATCCGGAGACATGGCATATCAATTAAGAGAAGAAATGCGAAACTTTAGAACATATGCAACTAGATGTTGTTGGTGTGGAAATCAATATCCTAGCCAGCAGAATATAGAAATGAAAGAGTCACAGCAAAGAAAAGATTCAAGCTTAGATGGTAAATTTGATATTATTGCCAAAACTTTAGAAAGAGTAGTTGAGATTAGACCACATTGAGAAAAAACTGGCATGGGATAACCAACCCCAAATCCCGCAAATCCCGCTACAAAAAACAACAATCCGGAAAGGTAAGAACCTTCCCGGATCAAAACATTAGGCCCCTTTTCAGAAATTCTGTTGAAAGTTCTCAAAACAATGTTGAGGATGAGGAAGACATCAGCAAAGTTATGGGCATGAATGAGGTATCTGGGCCCTGCTCACTGGGAGGGATCGAGAACTCTTTGAGCTTCAACAATTAAGGGCAGAATCTGGTGAATCCTTTGACTATACGCAAGGTTATGACTTTGCAATCAATGAAATTCAAACTGGTATAACACCAAGAACGCAGAAAAAAATGAACCCTAAAACAATTCTCCAACTCAAAAAAATCAAAGCAGAAAAAATCTTGAGCTCCCAAAACAAAAATTTTACAAATTCTTCCAAAAGAGAACAAGCAAAAATTCGACATACCCGATCCCTAAAAGCGAGTCTAGTCCAAAATCTTGCAGTATCCAACATTGAAGATGACTAATCTCCAATGGCTACAAGGAAAGTATAATACTACAAGAGCCACTAATTCATCAAAAACAACGATTCTTGATCCAAAAAAATAATCAGTACGACTCTAGATCATTAAATCCTAAATCTTATATGCTGAAAATTCGGATCTGAAAAAACTGTCACCATTTGCCACTCAAGCATTACGTGAAAAGAAAAAATCATCAAAGAAAATAATCAAGGGAAACTCCAAGCAGAAGATAAATAAAATAAAGCTATTGATAAACTGTAGAAGTAGAAAAATCCACTTTCGGTCTACTTGATCAAAATAGATGAACTTCTACACCATGGCAATCCTCATATGTTTCACATTAAAGAAGCGTACGACTATCAAGTTGAAAATACCAATTCCTTTAACAAATTAGTAAACATTACTTATATAAATCAACAAATGATAAATGTTAAACATGAATGATGGTGAGGATTCGATTAATCTAAATGATGATCCTTCGAATTGATTTTAGTCTGATGTGAATAGTACACACATATGATGGAGCAATCCTCTTTTACATTAGTCTCACAATTCACACCAGTAGATGTTACACAATGAAATGTTAATTTCGGGCTACAACCCAATATAGAAACAGTATGGAAACTTCTGAATCTAAAAGAAATAACTAGGCCATATAAAGACTTGTTCTCATTTGGTTCCTCTAAAGTTAAATGCATTGGATTAATAAAAGATTTGTGTGTCAATTTAGTTCAATACCGAAATTAAATGTGACCATGGTGTTGTAGTGGTTGACATCCCACCTAAGTATGGTATTCTTCTTTCGCTCATGGGAGCTAAAGTTCGAAGTCTCTACAACTAGACATATGATTTCATACTATCAGGTATTGTACAACCCAAACTTTCACCGAATATGATGAAATACATGATCAGTAATGCATAAAAGATACTAAATTATCCCATCTATTCAACCCAATTGACCTTGACTCTTTCATTTTATGCCAACTTCGATAATGATGATATCCAAAGTGATTGATTAATAGAAAACTTGAACCAAAAAATGACAATATCTTTCATGAAGCCCTTTGGCATTTAGTTTGATGGTTCATTGAACAAGGCAATTGGAGATGGGTATGGATGCCCAACATGGAAACCAGGTCATTAGAGGACATACCTTGGGGACTCAACTTTAAATGCACCAACAATGGCCATGGAGTATGAAGCATTAGTCTTAAGCCTCAGGTGTCGGGGAATTGGAGGTAAAATAATTTTAATCATGGGTAAGTTAGAATTAGTCATTAAATAATATGGGTGAGTATTATTTCTGTCCTAGATTAGCCAAATATAGAGATCTTGACAATTGACATGGTTGATGATTTACTAGAGTCTAAGTTGTTATTATTCTCAAAAATCAAAATATTGCAAGCATTGTCTAGCAACTTTGCTACTTTACCATATTTTCTTTCCTTAATAGCATAGATATCTTGCTGATAAAATCTGGACCATTCTTCACGACAATGTTAGCTCTTTGGCGGATTTTCTGCGAAAGTGAGCTGATTTTCAATTTTTGAAACTGACAAGGAAGAATTCAAAAGCGTAAGACTAGCGATGATAATTTAGATTTAGAATGTAATGTAGATGATAATTTTAGCTGGCAACAGGAGTATTAATTGTAGATGCCATAAATATAAAAATCAATTATTATTTCAATCGGATATAGATGACTTGGAAAAAATAGACATAAGGGAAATAATGGAAGATTAACTTGATTTGATAGATTTAAAACACCTAGCATTTTTACCCAGGTTTGACTCCCTTAGAAGACTTGTTTGATTCCAATGATGTGCCCAAAAGGCCAAAAATGGAACTACATCAATCGATATTAAATAATGTAACATGGGAACAAATGAAAAACCAAAATTGATCAAATTGTAAAATCCTTACCATGAGGCGAAAAGGTTAAATATATAGGGAATTACGAAATAATACCAGGATGTTTTATGGGGTTATGAAGATCTAAAAACTTACAACAAAGACATAATTCAACATAAGATTCCTTTGAAATAAAATCAAAACACTTTTCAACAAAAATTAAGAAGGATTAATCCAATTTTGTTACCTTTAATTGAAAAGGAGGTTTAAAAGAATGTTTGATGCACAAATAATTGCATCAGTCAGGTATTCTGATTGGGTATCTAATTTAGTGCCCACCAGAAAGAAAACAGGAGAAATTCGACTATGTATAGACTTTATAAATCTCAATAAAGCTTCCTTGAAAGACAATTACCCCTTGCCTAAAATGGATCATATTTTGCAGAGGGTGGCAGGTTCTTCAAGAATTTCTTTACTAGATGGTTTCTCTAGTTATAATCAAATTCTAGTTCATAAAGATGATCAAACTAAAACTTCATGTACTACTCCTTGGGGCACTTTCATGTACATGAAAATGCCTTTTGGATTGAAAAATGCAGGAGTTACTTTTCAGAGGGCTATGGATATTGCCTTTGCTAAGGAGATCCATGAATTTTTGGTTATCTATCTTGATGATATTACTGTCTTTTCAAAAACAAACGATGAACACTTAGATCACCTGAGACAAGTTTTTATCAAATGTAGAAAATATGGTATATCCCTTAATCCTAAAAAGACTCTTTTCGGACTAGAAGAAGGAAAACTGTTAGGTCACATAATCTCCAAAGAAGGCATTAGAGTAGACCCTGCAAGCATTGAAGCTATTTTGAACATTCAACCACCAAGAAACATAAAATAACTTCAAGCATTCTTGGAAAAATCAATTTTCTAAGAAGATTTATCTCTAATTTGGCTGAAATCATAAAAGATCTCACCAATATGCTAAAAAAGGACTCTGCAATAAAATGGAAAATAAAGGCCAAAAAATCTTTCGAATCCATAAAACAGGCCTTGACAAAAGCACCAGCCCTCATTAGCCCAGATTATACAAAATATTTCAAAATCATTTCCTTTGCATCTGAACACACCATAGCTGCAGTTCTTCTGCAGAAAAGCAATCAAGGTTTTGAACAACCAATTGCATTCTTTAGTAAAGCCGTCAGAGATGCACCTATGAAGTACAATATTATGGAAAAATAGACTTTAGCCCTAGTTAAAGCCATCAAGGATTTTAGAGTTTACATACTTCATTCACACATCATTTCATATGTCCCCAATGCAGTAATTAAAGATATTCTGACACAAGATGCACCTGATAGTAGGAGAGGAAAGTGGATAGCCACTATCCTTGAGTATGATCTGGAAATCAAACCAACAAAGCTCATTAAAGGACAGGGTTTAGCCAGATTGATGGCTGAATCAAATTGCAATTCTTTAGACATTAATTTCATTGCACAAATAGATGACCAGGAGGAGATGGCGACTCCATTGATAAGTGAGGCCTATCTAGACTCACCATGGTACTATGATATTATAACACATTTACAAGCTCCTCCTGGGCTAACTAAAACCAAAGCAAGATTCATCAAAAAAAAAGAAATGAGGTTTTTTATCTTAAACAATGCACTTTACTGGAAAGAAAATAGTGGGATTTTACTAAATTGTTTATTAAAGTTTGAAGCTGACAAAATTCTTGAGGAATTTCATGCAGGTTACTGTGGAGGCCACCTATACTGGAAGAGTACAACAGACAAAATACTAAGAGCTATTTTTTACTGGCCAACTTTATTCTCTAATGTTAAAAAATTTGTTACCTCTTGTCACAAATGCCAAATTTTTGAAGGGAAAAAGAAACTATTACCTTTTCCTCTGAAGCCTATATCAACTGAAAAGCCATTTCAACTATGGGGGTTAGACTTCATTGGTGAAATCCATCCTCCATCTTCAGGCCAACATAAATGGATTTTAAATGCTACAGAATACTTTACCAAGTGGATAGAAGCCATTCCTACTAGGCAAGCCACTGATTCAGTTATAATCTCATTTATAGAAAGTAATATCTTATCAATATTTGGATGCCCACATAAGATCATTACTGACAATGAAACTGCATTCAAATCCAAGAAAATGGTTTCTTTTTGTCATAAATACCAATTACCTTGGGTCATTCCACAACATATTATCCCCAAGGTAGTGGTTTAGCCGAATCATCAAACAAAAGCTTAATCAATATCATAAAAAAATTACTCCAAGAAAACAAAAAGACCTGGAACAAAAAACTAGTCTATGCCTTATGGGTTGATAAAATTACCACAAAAAAGTCTATTGGAACTTCACCTTATCAGATTGTTTATGGAACAAATGCAATTTTCCCCTCTTCCTTGGGTGTTCCAGTCATGAAGATTATCTAGGAATCACAGGTGGAAACAAATGATATTCAACGAAGAATCAATGAAACCATACATCTCCAACAAACTAGGGAAGAAGTTTATGAAAAACCACAAGTTTTACATGACAAAATCAAAAAGATTTTTGATAAAAGGGTTAAAGAAGAAGATTTTTTCATAGGAGATCAAGTTTTGAGATGGGATTCAAGAAGAGAGGATAAAGGCAAACATGGAAAGTTTGACTTTATATGGCAAGGACCCTATGTGATATATGGCTACAGAGGTAATAATTCCTTTTTCATCGGGAATTTGGATGGAACTAAACTTCAAGAATGACCAGTGAATGGTAGGATGCTGAAACACTACTATTCTTTATAGTCACTCAACAGTTAGATTGATTTACTTTATCATTGTAAATATTCATTGCAAGTGTGTAGATTGGATTGGAGATTTTATCTACAAAGTTGAAGCCCGAAGAGAAGGCCCTAAGCTTTGCAATATAAAATGTCATAAGTATGAATTGTTGCAGAAAATAAAAGACAATTACAGGATCACCAAAGTTAAAGATGAAGGCTACTGGTCTTAGAGTTCTTGACATTCCACCAGGAAATGCCATCCCCAAGTGAAGCCGATGTTAGTGACCTATAAATATGGGATTCATAATTTTGACTTGACTGATGGTAATCTTGTAAATATGTACATACTTTTCCTATTGCAAGTTGTATTCTCATATTTTGTAAAAACAAAACAAATAAAATAAAAAAGAGGGTAAAAAGTCATAAAAGAAAAATCAAAGGACTTAGAAAAAATAGTATACCCCAAAAGAAAAAGATGAATAAAACATGAAAGTGTGCAAGTCTAAATGCCACTACTTTTACCTTTTGTAGTTGATTATGGCAGAGTGTCAATAAATTCCATAATCTATGATGAGTTGAATAATTTAATCTTGACTCGTCATTTTCAATTTCAAATGTTGTAGATATAGAATAAAAAATTGTCATACAGTTTAATCATGACAATTCATTAGTTAGGTAGAGAATAAAAGAATCCAACAGTTTAATCTAGATTCTTGGATGCAATAACTGTAGAGTTAGATAGTTTATTGCTTTCAAAAAAATAAAATGTTGTAACATTGCTAGTTCAAATGCACCTGATTAAAAGAGAAGGAAAAAATGTTAGAAGATAATGACCGGGTAGGTAGAAGAAGGTGGGAGAAATTAATGTAAATATATTTCACTGGGCTATAAATAACTAATTTCCCCTTCCCATATCTATTTGACATTCTAGACTATCAGTCAAAGAGGCTCAAGGCATTTCCTTGACTTCTGTTGGGACCAGACCCAAGGCTCAGTGACTGATTAGTTGAAAATGTTAAGTTTCTATATTAATCCCATAAATTTTCATCATTTACCCCTTCATGCACTCATCACCATTTAACTTCATAAGTAAGAACTCTTTTCTTACTTAAATATTACATAAAGGCCCATTTGATTATCTTCCTACATCTCATGAAATATAAACCCTCTAAATGGCATTTTTTCCTAAGTTGAAGTGATGAAGTTATCATAATGCAAGTTTGACTTTGATCTTCACTTTTCTTGGTTATAATTGTATGTTTTGAGAATTCACTTTTCCCTTTTCATATTAGCACCTAACATATTTTATTAACTCCCTATTAATTGTCCTAGTCCTATTAATATAGTTCCCTTTTATTTAATATCCCCAAAACCCCCTTAATATATGCTTTTGTGTCAAAGATATTAAGCACATGTTGGAAAACATCCCGAAATTACCCCTTTGACACAAAACTACCCATAAAAAATATATCCCTTTCCCCCTATGGTTTTTAGATCCCTCCGCAGTCTAAAACTATATAATAAAATTAAATAATACAAAAACACGCATTTTATTTACATCATGTGTATTTAAAATGACACACAAAAAGCATTAACATCTTTGTATACCCCCCCCCGATTACCCTTAACGCAAGGTTAAAATGCCTAAGCCTTTTCTCCCCTTCATAATATGCAAACCTTAGTTAAACCTTTATTAAATCTGCCCTTTTAATATATAAACTCATATTATATATTTAACACACCATTTCCATTTCATTTATGCAAGCATCAGGTTTAACCTCAACCATCCGATCATCTTGATCAAAATCAGTGGATAATATTGAACACGGGTCCCATCCCTTTGGTCCATTCCCTACCTTTTCCCTGATATCGCATTTATTTGACACCATAGATCTTTATCTTTTAAGATCGATGGTTCACAATGAAAGCCTGGCCCCACCTTATTCTTTCCCCGAAACTTCCCGACACATCTCAGTCGTTCGCTCCTCTCAACCAAATCCAATGGCGCGGATCCCATATCGCATTATCAAAGTGATTGGGCGATGTTCACAAAAAAATTTGCGATAAAAGTTGTTTTACGAAACCACCACCCACAACGTGTCATAATTTTACTGGATTGCATTGCAAAAGCTTAAATCCAGTTACCAACCAAGAGCAATGCGATAACCACTAGTGGTTTCGCTTTCAATATGAAAACCACTCCCGCCATGTCAACTTGACCTGCAATTAATACTTTGCATGATCAATAAAATCTAAATTTTTAACCTTAGTTCTTTATCGTTTTTCATACCTTTGTGCCTTTACTCTCTAAGAATTCGCTCACAGAGACCATTTCCAGAGCTGTTTCCGAACTAGTTCATAATTTAAAAAGCCATTTCCCCTCTGAATTTCACCTCCGAAAACTCTCAGTGCCTTCTACCAAACAAGCTACAACCAGTTTGAAGATTGGTACCACCTGCAACCTTCTCCGACCACGGCCATACCTATTTAAAGGTATTTTTCAGTGATTCAAACCTGCAAGTTCATAATTTTCAAGATATATTAAACCAATTTGAAATTTTATGCCAAAAGTACTCATCTGAGAGTACTCAAACCTTGAAGAAACAGGGGAAACCCTGTCAAATTTTTTCCAGAATTTTCCGCTTCCTCCTTAAGAATTTTAACCACTCAAAAGCTATTCCTACGGTTAAAATACATTTGAATTACCACAGAAACATTTGAAAATCCCTTTCCCACTATCTGCACATTACAAATCTACATTTTCCTCATAAAACCCTTGCCCAGATTCCATATTTTTCCCAAAGATAGCTTAATTGACCTTTTGTTTCCATAAATAGTTGAGAAAAAAGTCTAATCTTGCTCAGTTACTTCAAAAATGACTAAGAAGAAGGTCACCCCTAGAACTGGAGGTCCCAAACCTCAAAAGCCTGCCTCCAGCAAGCTTCCAAACCCCAAACCTCCAAAAATTGATAAACCTACTGCTGTCCTAACTGCAGACTCTACTGAAGTAGTCAGACCATTGCAACCTCCTGTCACTACCGAAGAAAACAATCCCTTGATTGACTTAGACTACAGAATTACTGATGCTACCTTAGAATTTGACCTACTTGAAGTACATAGCTGGTGTTAGGAAAAATTTGAGAAGAAAGTGGCCAATGATATACCTTTATGGGACTCCAACTTGCCTAAATATGTAGTTCCCATCACCCATCCTGCTCAAGATTTCATTAGGTTATGTCAGATGCACTATATCCCTGATCAAAGGTGCATGGTAAGAAAAGATAGTGAGGTCCTGTTTTACATCACTGCTGAAACAATCAATGATATGCTCCAACTAAGCCATGATCCATGAGTAACATCATTGTCAATTGAAGACTTGAATCAGATGTATTTAGATCTGGATTTCCTTAGGAAGTTTGAAATCCTTCAAAACTTCATGCCGAATCATGTCAACCTTCCTAAGGTAAATCCCCCTTATGATACTTTTGATTTCCCTGAGGGCTCTAGACAAGTCATTTCCATGCTGTCATTCATTTTAGGCTATGTTAATGATGAATTTACAGATGCCTCCATTTTAGGGTTCCTCTCCAATTTGTCTCCTTGACAACAGCCAGGATTAGTCTTTGACTTTGCCAAATTCATTGCTGACAATATACATTATCAGCTGATAAAATTACCTGATGAAGGAGCGTTCAGATATACATCATATCTATTACATATTTTCTTATTTTCTCAAGCAGATAATTTTCCCATTGCATTACAGAAGATGGATATGGAGGGAAAATCTCTTTCAGTAATTTTATTACTCAACAAATAAAATGACCATGTCTTTTCTCCAACTAGTAGTAACAGATCCAAAATCAGCCACAGACTATAGGAAGACAGAATTTTCAGTGAATGCTGATACTATACATGAATTAGATTAGATAGATTTCCATAGGAGTGCATCAGAAATGCTATATTCAAAGGTAGTAAGAAAAAACACGAGTGCTACTATGCTTTAGAAAACAGTATCAAATTTGCAAACCCAAATGAAATTAGATAAAGCAACTCTTCATGCTAAGGATTTGAGGATCAAGTCCTTAGAATATTTGGTGATAGAAACAGGAGCATATCCCTCTAATACTGAATTTGCTAAGAAATTGATAAGGCAGAAGAATGAGGATATTGCAGCCTTGAGAAAGCAACTCAAATTGCCACAGAGTGAGCATCCTCAGGAAAAAGAAGTTCTTCAGGAAAAGAAAGAAAAAGAGGAAAATATGCAACTGGTTTTGAAGATGACAGCTTAGATTAAAGATATGGAAAATCAAATAGAATCTTTAATGCAAGAAAATGAAATTTTGAAGAAAGCTCAAGAAGTCCCCATTCCCACAGTTATTCCAGCTATAAGTACAACTATTCCCTCTACATTGGTAGAACATTTGGCACTGAAAGGAGTATTGGAAACTGCAGTGTCAATTACTTCTAAAGATATCTCTGCCACTTCTTCATCCACATCACAAGTAAACCCAACAGGAGAAACAACTGCCATAGTAAAAGCTATGGAAGACATGTCCTTGAAAGATAAAGAAATAATCAGCTTAAAAGACACCATCAGAAATCTTCAAACATCTAACAGAGATGCTTTAATCACATCCAAAGGACATGAGCAAAGAGCCAACAGATTGCAGGAACAGGTAAAGATTCTTCAACAACAGGTTAATCTCACTGAGCAGGTATCTTATATAAAAAATTATCTTTGGAACAACATCATTCAGGGCATAAATTTACAATGGCCCTTAATCCACATTATTTATGAACAAAAAGAGTTACTCAAAGCAGCACAAATAGAAATACAGAAGACAAAAGAAGAACTGGCTGACAAACCTGCTCAAGCCATGAAGCTCATCACATTTCTGAATAGCAAACACAGAGAAGAGCTTGAAGAGCTAAAAATTTAGGATAGAACTGAAAGTATATTACAAATTAAGAAAGTCTTGAATAAGAGAAATATGATGAATAATTTGGAGGATAGGTGTAAGGACATGAACTTGGAAATCACAAGATTTTGGGCCAAATACACAGTACTAACACAAGAAGGCCTAACAGATATTCATGCTTTGAATGAAAAGTTGATGCCACAGAAGGATTATGATAAAAAAATCAGGGCTTATGCCAAAGAGCAGGTCAGCAAACCTTTGCCACAAGGGTCTCCTACTGGTAAAGTCATTTTGGAATATTTTGAAAACTTGTTCTTTCTACAAAATGAAATCAAACATATTTTCATGGTTAAGCCCAATTTTTCCAAGTAAACAGAGGCAGATGAAAGTTATAGGAAATTAAAGAGTATGAGCATTCCCAGTGCAGAACAATGGTAGGAATTCACTGACTTACTCTGAAGATTTGCAGTCAAAGTGTATCAGGGTTAGAAACAGAGTCAAAGAGTATCAGTCAAAATACCTTTTTACAACAGATAATTCCTTATTTTACAATAGTGAAACAGTAAAAGGAGCAGCATAAAGAGTATCAGTGATAAAGCACAGGTGAAAGGATGTGAAACGGGAATAGTGTACTTCAAGTTATCTTCAAAAAATATATTTTTCCAAAGTGCCAACAAGAATTTTCAGCAGCTACAACCCAACAACAAGTTAGGATAATTCGTCCTATTTTTTATTGATAAGAGGACAACTTGCTAGTTTGTTTTGCAGCTGTCCCTCTTTCTATGTAATAAAATTTATTTTTGCCTAGAGATATTCCTACATGTCTCTCAGATATTTTGTAATATTTTTTGTATAAATAATTCTCTTTTTGAAGTATTAAGGGTGGAATAAAATTTGTCAAGACTACTATAGACATTTTTTCTGAATACATTGGAGTTTGTGTGAGTCGATTTGTGAAGCAGTAGAATGGAACTAAGTCAAACATACATCATAACTCAAGATTCTTGTGCTGATCAGATAAGTCAAGTATTTTCATGTTTTCACTGTTTATATTTCTTAGTTCCATACATACATTTACATGTTTTCTGTCTTGAATGATTAACTAGGAGGATTTATACAGGATTAGTGTCAAAAGCTCCCTGTTTTTTTACTAGTTATTCATTGATATATTTTCTGCTGATAACCAGACTTAAAGAATTCTTAAATGCTCTTAGTCCTTGTTTGACCCCTTTCTTTCAAACTCATTTCTATAACTTAAAGATTTTTAATTGCCCTTTTGTTCAGATCTTGTCATTTCATCAAAAAGCCTATTCAAAACCCTTTGAAGGTCATCTACCCTGCCCTTAGTACATTTTCTCTTTTGACCTTATTTCCTAGCTCTGATTGCCAAGAAATTAACTCCATATCCCAATGGTCTGGTAGATCCCTCTGTGGTTTACCTTGAAGTACCTTTTATTCCCACCAAACTTTCAAACAAAAAACCAATTTCCAAATCATAACTTTCCTAAAATATTATAACCAATCAAGCTAAATATTGAGGAGAGATCCCTCTCTGGAATTTGGGAAGGCTAGATACTGAATTTAAAAAGAGGTTCTTGGCTACCCCTAGTTTTCTTTAACTATAAAAAAAAATCCCATGAGCTAAGAATTACTAGGGTGATAACATACTAGTGACCATACTGGGGATCTAACCACTCTCCAGTTCTAAGTTTAATCTTGGAGGAATATTTTTTAAACATATCTTTTCTACTTTAAGATTAAGTTTAAATGTTGTGGGTATTTATACAATAAGCATTCTGGCTCCAAAGAAAGTCTATTATACTAGATCCAGCCCTGATCCCAACCCTGCAGATATATTAGACAATCCAAACTAGATAGGAAAAAACAAAAAACAAACTGTTAGTTCAGAAACTGAAGTACCCCTGAAAAGAGCTGTTTCTTTACCCAAAGAATTAGTAAGCTTATCAGATATTGAATTTGATTTGAAGTTTGAAAAATAACTATTTAGAACCAAATTTGAACCTGATTCAAAGGAAACTATTTTAGATCCCGTTTTTACTTCTTTTGTGAATGAAAAACAGAAATTTATTTCAACACCTGTAAAATCAGAAAAAACTAAAAGTCAAAGTCCAGTAGAGAGGGTAAGTGTCACACAAATTAAATACCTTGAAGAAGCTATTAAGTTTGCCAATTTTTTGTCTCAATTTAAATCTCTAGTTTCTCAATTATCCACCACCATCTTTCCAGCAATAGATTCTACTCTGTATGTTGCCACTTCATTTACAGATTCCACTATCAGTTCACCTCCAGAACCTGTTAGTCCTGAGTTTCCTTTGCAGCCTAGGATCATATATTCATCGTATCCTCAATCCACTGCTAGTTCATTCATAGGACCATTCATCCCTGAGTTTCCTTTGTAGCCTAAAGTAGTATTTCCATCATTCACTAAAACCATTACAACCACCACCACCCTAAGCACTAGCCATACCATTTCTTTTTCATCTCCTTTTCCAAGCTCTTCAAGTTTAGCCTTCAACACATCTACTGTTGTAACCAGCACTATCCTTGCCACTACTACTGTACCTCCCAGTTTAGCAAAAATCCAAGCCATGGCAACCAAATATGCTCCCTTGGTCTTACCTCAAAATCTCCATGACATGCCCCAAAATTACCAAAAGGATATCCCATTGTTTGATATTTTTTCACAAATTACTGCACAACAACATATCACTAGAATGAATGATTTTTGGGAAATTTCTGAGATAGATGAGTCTGATGTCAGAATGAGGTTATTTGCAGAAAGCTTAACTGGAGAAGTAAAAACATGGTTTAGAAATTTAGGTGCTGGTACTATAGTAGACTTAGCTGCATTCCATAGAGCTTTCCTAAATAAATGGGAAAAGAAGAAAAATCCCTTACAAATATTATCTGAGTTTGATGCTGTTAAGAGAGCCCCTAATGAGTCTGTCCAAGATTTTTGCACCAGATACAACAGTATTTACAATTCTATTCCTGTAGACCTTAAGCCCACTCCATATTCCATGCTACTCAAATTCCCTAATTGTTTTTATGTAGACATGGCCTATCAACTTAGAGAAAGGGATGCAGACACCCTAGAACAAATGCAACTAAATGCTGTTGGAGTAGAAATCAATATTCTTGCCAGAAAAGCCAGAATGAGAAATGAGAGGAGGGTCACCATCGAAGAAGAAGCTTCAAACTTAGATGGTAAATTTGATTTTATTAACAAAACATTAGAAAAAGTAGTTGAGAGACTAGATCACATTGAAAGAAAACCACAATGGGACAATTAATCCCAAATCAGGAATCCCAACTACAGGAAAAACAACAATCCTGGGAAAGGGAAAGAACCCTCCCCAGATTAGAACATAAGACCCCCATTCCAAGAGAACCTTGCAGCGAGTTCACAAAAAAATGTTGAGGATGAGGAAGACATCAACATAGTTATGGGGATAGATGAAAACAATACAATTTTCTTCACTCAGGAGGACCAGGAACTCTTTGAGCTACAACAGTTCAAAGTGGAATCTGGTGAATCCTTTGACTATAAGCAAGGTTATGACTTCGCATTCAATGAAATTCACAGCCAATATAACCTTAGGGTCAAGAAAACCAATGAGCCTACTACAAAAAAAATGCTCCAACCCAACAAAGCCAAAACAAAAAGAATATTGAGGCTCCCAAAATGAAATTTTTGCAGATTCTTCCCAGAGAAAATAAACAAAATTCAAAGCCACCCAGTGCTAAAAAACAGCCTAGTCCAAAGATTGTAGATATTATTGATGAGGTGGCTCAATCCTCCAAATATTCCCAAAAGGCTAATACCACAAAGACCACCAATTCAGCAACAGTTACTGATCCAAAAAAGAATACAGTTGACTCAAAATCATCAAATCCTAAATCTTTTGCTGAGAATTCCAAAACTAATAAAGCATCTACTAACACTCAAATTGTTCCTGAAAAAACAATTAAAGATAGCATAAATCAGGAAACTCAAATAGAAGGCAAAAGAAAACCTCAAGCCAAAGGTAAAACTATTGAAACACAAGAAAAATCGTCCCAAACAACAGTTCCAAAAGATGAAATAATTCAAGCCATCAAATCTCAGTCAACATCTAACATTCAATTTGAAATATCCAAGTTAAAGATAGTTGTTCCCTTAGTTGAATTGGCTAAAAATGACTTGTATAGATCTATTATTTCTGAAACATTGAATGCAAATGAAAATGAAGATACAATTAATATGAGTGAGGATAGACCTGAATTAATATTTGGTCCAAATGTAGATGGTAAGCATTCATATGGATCAGTACCTCCATTTTATTTAAGTCTTACAGTACATGATCAGATATTACATAATGCTATGCTAGATACTGGAGCTTCCCATAACCTAAGGCTTAGAGCAATAATGGAAACCCTAAATCTAGACACAACCCAAACATATAAAGATCTGTTTTCATTTGATTCATATAAAGTCCAATGCATAGGATTGATTAAAGATCTGTGTGTAAACTTAGTCCAATATCATGGTAAAAGCATGATCATGGATGTTGTGGTAGCTGATATCCCGCCAAAGTATGGCATGCTTCTTTCTTGCTCATGGGGAGAAAAGTTGCAGGTATCTCTACAACTTGACATGAGTTATGCCACTATCTCGGTATTTGGACAGCCCAAAAAGCTTTACAGAGAAGCCTTAATGAAGTTTATGATCAGCAGTGCTGACAGACCTACCAATTACCCAATCTATTCAACTCCTACTTATCTTGATTCCTTTATTCTCTATAATTCTGATCATAATAATAGCCAAACTGAACTCACTGATAAGAAGCTTAAAATAATGGATGATTACATTGGTCATGAGGCTTTATGGAATTTGGATTTTGATGGATCAGTGAATAAATCAGGAGCTGGAGTTGGTGTATGGATTACCAACATTGAAACAAGCCATTCCCAAGGACATGCCTTTAGATTAAATTTCAAATGTACCAATAACATGGCTGAATATGAGGCTTTAATCTTAGGTCTTCAAATCATTAGAAAATTGGGAGGGCAACGAATATTAGTCATGGGAGATTCTGAGCTAATTATCAAGCAAATAAACACAGAATAATCTGTTCACAATCCCAGACTAGACAAATACATGGACACGGCACATGATTTGGTTGAGGATTTGTTTGAAAGCAAGTTTGCTACAATCCCTAGAAAACAGAACATGCAAGCCCATTGTTTAGCAACCTTTGCGAGCACTTGCAAATTTCCATTTTCACCATTACAAAAATACACTGCTGAAATCAAACACAGACCTATTGTCCCAGATAATGTAAAATACTGGAAAATTTTGTCAGAAGATGAACAAATTTATCACTTTTTGAACAATGAGTGAGAGTTTCAAAATTTCCAAATTGATAATGATTGTAATATAGATTCACCTTGTAACATAGATTCAAATTTTTTTCAAATAGATGATTTAGATGATTTATATGTACATAATTTTTATAAACCTACTATATTTACTCAGAGTGACTTAGATGAATTGGAAAAAGTAGATATAGAGGAAACGATGGAATATGAACTAGATTTGATTGAATTAAAACATAACATTTTACCCAGAGGTTTAACTCCCCTAGAAGACTTGTTTGATTCCAATGATGTGCCCAAAAGGCCAAAAATGGAACCAGTCAGGTATGATATAGAAGAGTATAACTTAGGGACAAATGAAAAACCAAAAATGATCAAACTATCAAAATCCTTGTCATCAGACGAAAAGGTTAAATACATAGAAATTTTGAAAGAATATCAGGATGTTTGTGCATGGGGTTACGAAGATTTGAAACCTTACAACAAAGACATAATTCAACATAAGATTCCTTTGAAATAAAATCAAAAACCTTTTCAACAAAAACTAAGAAGAATTAATCCAATATTGTTACCTTTAATCGAGAAAGAAGTTAAAAGAATGTTTGATGCACAAATAATTACACCAGTCAGGTATTTTGACTGGGTATCTAATTTAGTGCCCACTAGAAAGAAAACAGGAGAAATTTGACTGTGTATAGACTTTATAAATCTCAATAAAGCTTCCTTGACAGACTATTACCCCTTGCCTAAAATGGATCACATTTTGTAGAGGGTGGCAGGTTCTTCAAGAATTTATTTAATAGATGGTTTCTCTGGTTATAATCAAATTCTAGTTCATAAAGATGATCAAACTAAAAATTAATTTACTAATCCTTGGGGCACTTTCATGTACGTGAAAATGCCTTTTGGATTGAAAAATGCAGGAGCTACTTTTAAGAGGGCCATGGATATTGCCTTTGCTAAGGAGATCCATGAGTTTTTAGTTATCTATCTTGATGATATTACTGTATTTTCAAAAGCAAATGATGAACACTTAGATCACCTTAGACAAGTATTTATCAAGTGTAGAAAATATGGTATATCCCTTAATCCTAAAAAGACTCTTTTCGGACTAGAAGAAGGAAAACTGTTAGGTCACATAATCTCCAAAGAAGGCATTAGAGTAGACCCTGCAAGAATTGAAGCTATTTTGAACATTTAACCACCAAGAAACATAAAAGAAACTTCAAGCATTCTTGGGAAAAATCAATTTTCTAAGAATATTTATCTCTAATTTGGCTGAAATCATAAAAGATCTCAAAAATATGCTAAAAAATGGCTCTACAATAAAGTGGACAATAAGGGCCAAAAGATCTTTCGAATCCATAAAACAGGCCTTGACAAAAGCACCAGTCCTCATTAGCCTAGATTATATAAAAGATTTCAAAATCTTTTCCTTTGCATCTCAACACACCATAGCTGCAGTTCTTCTGCAGAAAAAAAATCAAGGTTCTGAACAGCCAATTGCATTCTTTAGTAAAGCCCTCAAAGATGCACCTCTGAAGTACAATATTATGGACAAATAGGCTTTAGCCCTAGTTAAAGCCATCAATTATTTCAGAGTTTACATACTTCATTCACACATCATTGCATATGTCCCCAATGAAGTAATTAAAGATATTTTGACACAAGATGGACCTGACAGTAGGAGAGGAAAGTGGATAGCCACTATCCTTGAGTACGATCTGGAAATCAAACCAACAAAGCTCATTAAAGGACAGGGTTTAGCCAGATTGATGGCTGAATCAAATTGAAATTCTTTAGACATTAATTTCATTGCACAAATAGATGACCAGGAGGAGATGACGACTCCATTGATCAGTGAGGCCTATCTAGACTCACCATGGTACTTTGATATTATATTTGTACTAACACATTTACAAGCTCCTCATGGGCTAACTAAAACCAAAGAAAGATTCATCAAACAGAAAGCAATGAGGTTTTGTATCTTAAACAATGCACTTTACTGGAAAGAAAATAGTGGGATTTTACTAAATTGTTTATTAAAGTCTGAAGCTGACAAAATTATTGAGGAATTTCATGCAGGTGACTATGGAGGCCACCTATACTGGGAGAGTACAACAGACAAAATACTAAGAGCTGGTTTTTACTGGCCAACTTTATTCTCTAATGTTAAAAAAATTGTTACCTCTTGTCACAAATGCCAAATTTTTGAAGGGAAAAAGAAAATATTACCTTTGCCTCTGAAGCCTATATCAAATGAAAAGCCATTTCAACTATGGGGGTTAGACTTCATTGGTGAAATCCATCCTCCATCTTCAGGCCAACATAAATGGATTTTAACTGCTACAGAATACTTTACCAAGTGGATAGAAGCCATTCCTACTAGGCAAGCCACTGATTCAGTTATAATCTCATTTATAGAAAGTAATATTTTATCAAGATTTGGATGCCCACATAAGATCATTACTGACAATGCAGCTGCATTCAAATCCAAGAAAATAGTTTCTTTATGTCATAAATACCATATTACCTTAGGTCATTCCACAACATATTATCCCCAAGGTAATCGTTTAGCCAAATCATCAAACAAAAGCTTAATCAATATCATCAAAAAATTACTCCAAGAAAACAAAAAGACCTGGAACAAAAAACTAGTCTATGCCTTATGGGCTGATAAAATTACCACAAAAAAGTCTATTAAAACTTCACCTTATCAGATTGTTTATGGAACAGATGCAATTTTCCCCTCTTCTTAGGTGTTCCAGTCATGAATATTATCCAGGAATCACAGGTGGAAACAAATGATATTCAATGAAGAATCAATGAAACCATACATCTCCAACAAACTAGGGAAGAAGTTTATGAAAAACCACAAGTTTTACGTGACAAAATCAAAAATATTTTTGATAAAAGGGTTAAAGAAGATGATTTTTTCATAGGAGATCCAGTTTTGAGATGGGATTCACGAAGAGAGGATAAAGGAAAACATGGAAAGTTTGACTTTCTATGGCAAGGACCCTATGTGATATATGGTTACAGAGGTAGTAATTCCTTTTTCATCAAGAATTTAGATGGAACTGAACTTCAAGAAGGACTAGTGAATGGTAGGATGCTGAAACACTACTATTCTTCAGAGTCACTCAACAGTTAGATTGATTTACTTTATCATTGTAAATATTCATTGCAAGTGTGTAGATTGGATTGGAGATTTTCTCTACAAAGTTGAAGCCCGAAGAGAAGACCCTAAGCTTTGCAGTATAAAATGTCATAAGTATGAATTGTTGTAGAAAACAGAAGACAATTACAGGATCACCAAAGTTAAAGATGAAGGCTACTGGTCTTAGAGTTCTTGACATTCCACCAGGAAATGCCATCCCCAAGTGAAGCCGATGTTAGTGTCCTATAAATATAGGATTCATAATTTTGACTTGAATGATGGTAATCTTGTAAATATGTACATACTTTTCCTATTGCAAGTTGTATTCTCATATTTTGTTAAAAAAAAAATAAAAAAAATAAAAAAGAGGGTAAAAAGTCATAAAAGAAAAATCAAAGGACTTAGAAAAAATAGTATACCCCAAAAGAAAAAGATGAATAAAACATGAAAGTGTGCAAGTATAAATGCCAATACTTTTACCTTTTGTAGTTGATTATGGCAGAGTGTCAATAAATTCCATAATCTGTGATGAGTTGAACAATTTAATATTGACTCGTCATTTTCAATTTCAAATGTTGTAGATATAGAATAAAAAATTGTCATACAGTTTAATCATGACAATTCATTAGTTAGGTAGAGAATAAAATAATCCAACAGTTTAATCTGGATTCTTGGATGCAATAACTGTAGAATTAGATAGTTTACTGCTTTCAAAAAAATAAAATGTTGTAAGGTTTCTAGTTCAAATGCACCTGATTAAAAGAGAAGGAAAAAATGTTAGAAGATAATGACCGGGTAGGTAGAAGAAGGTGGGAGAAATTAATGTAAATATATTTCACTGGGCTATAAATAACTAATTTCCCCTCCCCATAGCTATTTGACATTCTAGACTATCAGTCAAAGAGGCTCAAAAAATTTCCTTGACTTCTGTTGGGACCAGACCCAAGGCTCAATGGCTGATTATTTGAAAATGTTAAGTTTCTATATTAATCCCATAAATTTTCATCATTTACCCCTTCATGCACTCATCACCATTTAACTTCATAAGTAAGAACTCTTTTCTTACTTAAATATTACATAAAGGCCCATTTGATTAACTTCCTACATATCATGAAATATAAACCCTCAAAATGGCATTTTTTTCCTAAGTTGAAGTGATGAAATTATCATAATGCAAGTTTGACTTTGATCTTCACTTTTCTTGGTTATAATTGTATGTTTTGAGAATTTACTTTTACCTTTTCACATTAACACCTAACATATTTTATTAACTCCCTATTAATTATCCTAGTCCTATTAATATAGTTCCCTTTTATTTAATATCCCAAAAACCCCCTTAATATATGCTTTTGTGTCAAAGATATTAAGCACATGTTGGAAAACATCCCGAAATTACCCCTTTGACACAAAACTACGCATAAAAAATATATCCCTTTCCCTCTATGGTTTTTAGACTCCTCCACAGTCTAAAACTATATAATAAAATTAAATAATACAAAAACACACATTTTATTTACATCCATTGTATTTAAAATGACGCACAAAAAACATTAACATCTTTGTATCCCCCCTCGATTACCCTTAACCCAAGGTTAAAATGCCTAAGCCTTTTCTCCCCTTCATAATATGCAAACCTTGGTTAAAACTTTATTAAATCTGCCCTTTTAATATATAAAATCATTTTATATATTTAACACCCATTTCCATTTCATTTTTGCAAGCATCGGGTTTAACCTCAACCATCCGATCATCCCGATAAAAATCAATGGATAATATTGAACCCGGGTCCCACCCCTTTGCTCCATTCCCTACCTTTTCCCCGATATCACATTTATTTGACACCGTAGATCTTTACCTTTTAAGATCGATGGTTCACAATGAAAGCCTGGCCCCACCTTATTCTTTCCCCGAAACTTCCCGACACATCTCAGTCGTTCGCTCCTCTCAACCAAATCCAATGGCGCGGATCCCATATCGCATTATCAAAGTGATTGGGCGATGTTCACAAAAAAATTTGCGATAAAAGTTGTTTTACGAAACCACCACCCACAACGTGTCATAATTTTACTGGATTGCATTGCAAAAGCTTAAATCCAGTTACCAACCAAGAGCAATGCGATAACCACTAGTGGTTTCGCTTTCAATATGAAAACCACTCCCGCCATGTCAACTTGACCTGCAATTAATACTTTGCATGATCAATAAAATCTAAATTTTTAACCTTAGTTCTTTATCGTTTTTCATACCTTTGTGCCTTTACTCTCTAAGAATTCGCTCACAGAGACCATTTCCAGAGCTGTTTCCGAACTAGTTCATAATTTAAAAAGCCATTTCCCCTCTGAATTTCACCTCCGAAAACTCTCAGTGCCTTCTACCAAACAAGCTACAACCAGTTTGAAGATTGGTACCACCTGCAACCTTCTCCGACCACGGCCATACCTATTTAAAGGTATTTTTCAGTGATTCAAACCTGCAAGTTCATAATTTTCAAGATATATTAAACCAATTTGAAATTTTATGCCAAAAGTACTCATCTGAGAGTACTCAAACCTTGAAGAAACAGGGGAAACCCTGTCAAATTTTTTCCAGAATTTTCCGCTTCCTCCTTAAGAATTTTAACCACTCAAAAGCTATTCCTACGGTTAAAATACATTTGAATTACCACAGAAACATTTGAAAATCCCTTTCCCACTATCTGCACATTACAAATCTACATTTTCCTCATAAAACCCTTGCCCAGATTCCATATTTTTCCCAAAGATAGCTTAATTGACCTTTTGTTTCCATAAATAGTTGAGAAAAAAGTCTAATCTTGCTCAGTTACTTCAAAAATGACTAAGAAGAAGGTCACCCCTAGAACTGGAGGTCCCAAACCTCAAAAGCCTGCCTCCAGCAAGCTTCCAAACCCCAAACCTCCAAAAATTGATAAACCTACTGCTGTCCTAACTGCAGACTCTACTGAAGTAGTCAGACCATTGCAACCTCCTGTCACTACCGAAGAAAACAATCCCTTGATTGACTTAGACTACAGAATTACTGATGCTACCTTAGAATTTGACCTACTTGAAGTACATAGCTGGTGTCAGGAAAAATTTGAGAAGAAAGTGGCCAATGATATACCTGTATTGGACTCCAACTTGCCTAAATATGTAGTTCCCATCACCCATCCTGCTCAAGATTTCATTAGGTTATGTCAGACGCACTATATCCCTGATAAAAGGTGCATGGTAAACAAAGATAATGAGGTCCTGTTTTAATCACTGCTGAAACAATCAATGATATGCTCCAACTAAGCCATGATCCACGAGTAATATCATTTTCAATTGAAGATTTGACTTAGATGTATTTAGATCTGGATTTCCTTAGGAAGTTTGAAATCCTTCAAAACTTCATGCCGAATCATGTCAACCTTCCTAAGGTAAATCCCCCTTATGATACTTTTGATTTCCCTGAGGGCTCTAGACAAGTCATTTCCATGCTGTCATTCATTTTAGGCTATGTTAATGATGAATTTACAGATGCCTCCATTTTAGGGTTCCTCTCCAATTTGTCTCCTTGACAACAGCCAGGATTGGTCTTTGACTTTGCCAAATTCATTACTGACAATATACATTATCAGCTGATAAAATTACCCGATGAAGGATTGTTCAGATATACATCATATCTGTTACATATTTTCTTATTTTCTCAAGAAGATAATTTTCCCATTGCATTACAGAAGATGGATATGGAGGGCAAACCTCTTTCAGTAATTTTCTGGACTTCTCTTCTCAGAAAAAAACTGCAGTGAGTACAGTTACAGTGATTTCAATGAATTTTTTGTCAGATCTGCCATGAGTTTGCTGGAAAAAACAGAGTCACCAAGGATCAATGAAGAAATCAAAAGGATTTTACAGTTGTCTGAAAATTTAAAGTTGGAGATTGGTACTTATATAAAAATCACACATAAATTAGAGTATATGGTGCAATCCCGGCTCCATACAAATTACCAAATTTTATAACCACAAGGATTTTTTCTTTGGAATACTTGAGACAGATTTTAAATGCAGATGCAGTAAAATTTATAGCATCCAAAAAGAAAGCACAATTCACATTGAAAATTCAAATTGGCTCTTTCATAGTTAACAACAGAGATGCTTTAAAAGAAGTAAGCAACAAATTATCAGCATTTAAGTTCCAAGAAAGCTTTTACTAGAACTATGACCCTCAGGGTATTCTAAGCAACCTCAGGGTCAAATGAAAGTTAACCCCATTCCTCCATGAATCAAAGCCACTAATTGAAAAATATGCCAATCAAATGGAATGGGTTGTAAATACTTTAATTGATGATGATCAGGAGATGCAAACAAATAATCTATATGAAAATCAAATGGACAGTATACAGGTGGTTACAGTTAACCAACCAATAGAGGTATCCAATAAAAGGCCAAGAAAAGAAGAAGGATATTTGGCAGAGACAATCATTGAAAATAAATTCAAAACAGTCTACAACAAAAAGGCCAAAATGACTACTCTAGAAAAAGAAGGAGTCACTGATATAGATGGTAATAATGACCAGAAAACAGATGATGAGGCCACCATGATTGTTAATGAAACACCAAGGGAAATTCAAAATGAACAGGTACAAGCACAGGGAAAAGGCAAAGAGATGGTTGAAGTAGAAATGAATACAGAAGCTCCCTCTTCATCTAAAACAACAGAGGAAATTGATTCTGATATTTAGAAGAGGTTCAAGCAAATCAGGGAAAAGAATGAAGAAATCAAGAATTAAGTTTATTCTAAACTTCTGAAGGAAAAATCAGGAGATAAAGACAGAATAGTGACAACATTTGATTACTCAACAAATAAAATGATCATGTCTTTTCTCCAACCAATAGTAACAGATCCAAAATCAGCCACAGACTACAGGAAGACATAATTTTCAGTGAATGCTGATACTATACATGAATTAGATCAGATAGAGTTCCATAGGAGTGCATCAGAAATGATATATTCAAAGGTAGTAAGCAAAACCATGAGTGCTACAATGCTCCAGAAAATAGTATCAAATTTGCAAACCCAAATGAAATTAGATAAAGCATCTCTTCATGCTAAGGATTTGAGGAACAAGTCCTTAGAATATTTGGTGATAGAAACAGGAGCAGATCCCTCTAATACTGACGTTGCTAAGAAATTGATAAGACAAAAGAATGAGGATATTGCAGCCTTGAGAAAGCAACTTAAATTTCCACAAAGTGAGCATCCTCAGGCAAAAGAAGTTCTTTAGGAAAAGATAGAAAAATAGGAAACTATGCAACTGGTTTTGAAGTTGACAACTTATATTAAAGATATGGAAAATCAAATAGAATCTTTAATGCAAGAAAATGAAATTTTGAAGAAAGCTCAGGAAGTCCCCATTCCCACAGTTATTCCAGATGTAAGTACAACTATTCCTTCTACATTGGCAGAACATTTGGCACCGAAAGGAGTATTGGCAACTGTAGTGTCAATTACTTCTAAAGATATCTCTGCCACTTCTTCATCCACATCACAGGTAAACTCAACAAGAGAAACAATTGCCATAGTAAGAGCTATGGAAGACATTTCCTTGAAAGATAAAGAAATAATCAACTTAAAAGGCACCATCAGAAATCTTTAAACATGTAACAGAGATGCTTTAATCACATCCAAAGGACATGAGCAAAGAGCCAACAGATTGTAGGACCATGTAAAGATTCTTCAACAGCAGGTTAATCTCACTGAGCATGTATCTTATATAAGAAATTATCTTTGGAACAACATCATTCAGGGCATAAATTTATAATGGCCCTCAATCCAAATTATTTATGAACAAAAAGAGTTACTCAAAGCAGCACAAATAGAAATACAGAAGACAAAAGAAGAACTGGCTGGAAAACCTGCTCAAGCCATGAAGCTCATCACATTTCTGAATAGCAAACACAGAGAAGAGCTTGAAGAGTTAAAAATTCAGGATAGAACTGAAAGTATATTACAAATTAAGAAAGTCCTGAATAAGAGAAATATGATGAATAATTTGGAGGATAGGTGTAAGGACATGAACTTGGCAATCACAAGATTTTGGGCCAATTACATAGTACTAACACAAGCAGGCCTACCATATATTCATGTTTTGAATGAAAAGTTGATGCCACAGAAGGATTATGATAACAAAATCAGGGCTTATGCCAAAGAGCAGGTTAGCAAACCTTTGCCACAAGGGTCTCCTACTGGTAAAGTCATTTTGGAATATTTTGAAAACTTTTTCTTTCTAAAAAATGAAATCAAACATATTTTCATGGTTAAGCCCAATTTTTCCAAGTATACAGAGGCAGATGAAAGTTACAGGAAATTAAAGAGTATGAGAATTCCCAGTGCAGAACAATGGTAGGAATTCACTGACTTACTCTGAAGATTTGCAGTCAAAGTGTATCAGGGTCAGAAACAGAGTCAAAGAGTATCAGTCAAAATACCCTTTTACTGCAGATAATTCCTTATTTTACCAAAGTGAAACATCAAAAGGAGCAGCGTAAAGAGTATCAGTGATAAAGCACTGGTGAAAGGATGTGAAATGGAAAGAGTGTATTTCGAGTTATCTTCAAAAAATATATTTTTCCAATGTTCCAACAAGAACTTTCAGCTGCTACAACCCAACAACAAGTTAGGATAATTCGTCCTATTTTTTATTGATAAGAGGACAAATTGCCAGTTTGTTTTGCAACTGTCCCTCTTTCTATGTAATAAACTTTATTTTTGCCTAGAGATATTCCTACATGTCTCTCAAATATTTTGTAATATTTTTTGTATAAATACTTCTCTTTTTTAAGTATTAAGGGTGGAATAAAATTTGTCAAGACTACTATAGACATTTTTGCTGAATACATTGGAGTTTGTGTGAGTTGATTTGTGAAGCAGTAGACTGGAACTAAGTCAAACAGACATCATAACTCAGGATTCTTGTGTTGATCAGATAAGTCAAGTATTTTCCTATTTTCATTGTTTATCTTTCTAAGTTCCATACATACATTTACATGTTTTCTGTCTTTAATGATTAACTAGGAGGATTTATACAGGATTAGTGTCAAAAGCTCCCTGTTTTTTACTTGTTATTCATTGATATGTTTTCTACTGATAACCAGACTTAAGAATTATTAAATGCTCTTAGTCCCTGTTTGACCCCTTTCTTTCATCCTCATTTCTGTAAATTAAGGATTCTTAATTTCCCTTTTGTTCAGATCTTGTCATTTCATCAAAAAGCATATTCAAAACCCTTTTAAGGTCATCTACACTGCCCTTAGTACATTTTCTCTTTTGACCTTATTTTCTAGCTCTGCTTGCCAGGAAATTAACTCCATAGCCCAATGGTCTGGTAGATCCCTATGTGGTTTACCTTGAAGTACCTTTTATTCCCACCAAACTTTCAAACAAAAAACCAATTGCCCAATCATAAATAGCCTAAAATATTATAACCAATCAAGCTAAATCTTGAGGAGAGATCCCTCTCCGGAATTTGGGAAGGTTAGATACTGAATTTAAAAAGAGGTTCTTGGTTACCCCTAGTTTTCTTTAACTATAAACCAAAATCCCACGACCTAAGAATTACTAGGGTGATAACACCTGCAGTTTCCTAGAAGAGGAGTATCCATGGGTTTGTAACCCTCCATGTGAAACTTAATATCTCCCTTGCATACTTGTCTTGAGACACAAAAATTTCACCATCTCACTGGCATATTTAAAATCCAAGGAAATAGTGAAGGAGAACCATATCCTTTATCTCAAACTCCTTTGCAAGGTCCTCCTTGCATGAGTGTATCAGCTGCTCATCACCAGTCATTATTAATTAATCAACATAAGGAATAATGATTAAAATCTTACCCTCCACCACAATCTGGTATAGGTTTGCATCCACCTCACTCTTGGTGAAGCCAAGTCTAGTGAAATAGATCTCGATCCAAGTGTACCAAGCATGAGGTGCTTGCTTTAGCCCATACATCGCTCTTTTGAGTCTGCACACATGCGACTCGCTGCTGAAGATCTAAAATGATTCAGGCTGCTCAATGTACACTTCTTCTTCAATGATCGCATTAAGGAACACAGTCTTGTTGACAGGAAAATATGTCCGACCAACAGTAGGGGATCTCCCCAGTAGAAATTCCCAATTATACCTTGAACCGTTTGGAATGGGGATCCCGTCTGGGGTGTGGGTCCGGCTACCGCTTAAGTCACCTTCCCTTTGGTCTCAAAGAACCCAATTGAACTTGCGGACACACACTTATTCACACGATTACAAGATACATGATTGATGCATTAAACCTATATACAACACTATGCGTAGAGAGACAATTAATAAAGCATACACGCTGAAGGAGGTGTCGTTAGCAACACATATTTGGGGTTATGCTTGCAGGCTATTCTGACGACAAAAGAAATAGTTCTTTATGGCGAGATGGCCCTTTAATTCCTGAAAGATAAAATGAAATGCTAATAAACAAAGTCATTAAAATCCATTAAGAAAGCAATATAAACTGAACATCATTAACACGAGTACAAAAAACCATAATGCATAAATGATGCCGTTAAGAGTGCAGCTTCATTAATGAAAAGATGTTTGAAACTGTATAAAAAATACTCATAGTGTTCGCACAGCAAAACACATCAGATCCAAAAGGAGTTTTAATAGGTATCTGTATTCATATGCACAAGAGTGTTATCTTTCAATACAATGCTGTATAGCTCTTGAGTCTCCAAAAAAAAGATCCTTTGCATTTTCCCCGAAGGGAGTTTTATAGAACAAAACTTGCCCTTTGGGCTTCCTGACTCTTCGCCTGCCTGCCTGTTGAGCTACCTTGCGACCCGAAAGGATTTGCGACCTGTGACCTGGCTGGTGAGTGCGACCTGCGACCTGGCTGGGCGGTGCGACCTGCGACCTGCCTCTAAATGCTACCAGCGACTTACTGCCACTGGGCTATGGAGATGAGCACGCAATTGTGAGGTTAGGGGCATCAATCTGCCGTTCTTTGATGAAATCTTGCCAGGTCTGATACTCTGCTGCTATGGGGGAGACCGGAGGGACCTATTCTTTCAACCGATGCATGCACTCCAAAGAATTTGGGACTAGAGTTTCCATTTTCTATGAGATCTGGTTGGAAAGAGAGGCGAGCTTGGCGTAAATCCATACTGGCGTGACAAGAAACTAACCCAGATTTTCTCGTGATGCTGCAAGATCGGGGGCGGCAACAACTTGCTTAATGGGCTGCAAAAATGACTGGATCTCTTGATCTACTTGTTCCCAGGTTTTCCCCTCGTCCAATGCCCCCAACAAAGGAATGTGGTGAAGGGTGTGCATCGAGTCAATGCCGCTGATCAGGTGTTCGTATGCAGAAATTACTTTGTCTAAATCCTTGGATAGCTTATCCTTGGACTGCATTTTCATACGGATTTGGACTTTGGCATCTTGCGTATGAATCCAATCCTTCTTTGGAAAGTGCTCAGGAGCCTGAGGGTACCGCGCTGTCCATTCCATCATTCTATCCAAGGCAGTTGAGGCCTCCTTCAACTGCTCGTGCTTTTTCTTAGTCTCTGCTCGAGCTCTTACCAATGGGGTGACTGTTTGTTTTATGGTGAACATTTCCCCATACACTTGCCTCATGGTCGCCTCTAATACATCGCACTCCTTTAGAATGGCAAGCAGAACTTCATTGACAGGGGGAGTTTTGTTTCGGAGTTGTTGAACCTCCTCTTTCAATGCCATCCTCTCCTGTTCTTCCCTTCTCCCGCTGCTCTACTTCTTGTAGTCTATTTTCTAGAGAAACGATCTCTCTATTCATTCTGGTCACATTTTCTTCCGTGGCCGTAGCAAAAGTTGTGCTAGCCGATGCTATCATCACGGGATTAGTCCTAGTATCAAGGACTATATCTTTTCCGGTTGCGACCGTGGATGTGGCGGAAGGATTTTGCGCCAGGCTTCTTCTTTTCTCTTGTCGGATTTTGAAGGATAATTGATCGAATGTGAGCCTGGTGAGGTCGAATACCTCCTCCTCTTGTCCCCGGGAGGAGATGGCATCAGAGATCGGGGCTCGTGTACTGACTAGAGGTACCTCAAGGGGAGATACCTCGATGTCTTCTAGCATTTCATCCTCTTCTTATTTCTTCTTCTTTTCCTCCTCTTCCCTTTGTAGGCGTTCGGCTTCCACCTTCTCATGTTCTTTCTTCTGCCTGAGCTCTGCTTCTGCTGTTGCTTCTATTTTGGCTTTCCTCTTCCATTCGGCTTCTACAACTTGCTCTGCTTTCTTCTGGCAATCAGCTTCTGCTTTGTCTAGCTCTTTCTTGAGTGCCCGTTCTGCTGCAGCCTTCGCCTTTTTTTCCTCCTTTTCCTTCTTGGCCTCCTCGACCTGATTCTTCTTCTGTTCTGCCTTTAGGCTCTTCTTGCATTTATCCTCGTCCTCTTTCATTTTATATTCTCTCTCTTACTGGGCTTTGGCCTCTATTTCTTTCTGTTGGGTAGAGGTACTATGCCCTGTACTGGTCTGAGGCTTTTTAGCTAGAGAGGAAGAAGCACCTCCTAATTTATGACTCCTTTCTTCCAAGGTTTGGTCATCTGGGTCTTCTTGGCCAGAGTCTGCCCCCAGAGCTAGTTTTCTATCTACATTGTACCAGTTCTTTCTTTCATCTTCTCCCGGGCGTTCAATATGCTGATAGTTCCATTTGAATTTAGCCTTCTTGCAATGTTCAGGAACTATCCGCTCCGGGTCATATGTTCGGTATTCTAAAGCCCCAAAGCGATAAATTTTCATCTCTTCTCCCTCTGCCTCTACCTCTCTAAAGTATTTAACTGTGTATGCGCCGATGGTGAGGGGTAGCATGGGCCATGACTTCTTCTTACCTTTGGACAGGACCCTGGAGAAGCCCGAGGACATTTGGAAGCAGACCTCTTGCATGAGCACTCTGTCTATAACGAAACGAGGCATAGCATGTGGTGCCCTGAACGAGCCAAAGACTCGGATGAATGTATATTCAGCGAAAGGAAACCAATGCGCCACTTGGCTTAGAATCTCCCTGGCTCGCCAAGACATGCAAGGGGCGTCTTGGCCGAATAATTTTCTGTATAGAGCGGGGATGAACACTTGGGAGATTGGCTCTATGTCCTGTTTATACCTGGATTCCGAAAACACGTTGGTTTGTAGATGAATTTCACGGGTCTATGTGGGATCCCAGTTATGTAACCATCCTTCAAAATGCAACCTCGAACATACGACATCCAATAAATAAGAAGCCATATAGAATTCAGACGACATTCCTTCATCCGGTACCAATGCCGAGGATAAATTTGTATGCATGGAGGTCATCAATATGTTAGCCCAGTTGAAACGGGTGCCGTGCACTGTGACATATTCCATGAGAGTTTCCCATGTTCCGTTGAAGGTGGTGGCATCGAGATGCCCGTATAATCTGCAAAGTATGGTAGCTACTAATTTATATACTTTTCTCAGGCTCACCACTGGATATTCCTGGTCTTTCCTGACCTTAAAGTTCTCAGGCTCCTCCCACCATTGCCTTATAGTGTCAACTACAAGAACTGCATGAGCAATGGCCCAATCTTCTGTGAATTCTTCTTCTCGCTCAGGAAAAGAGTAATAAACATGGGCGTCTGAGCCTTTGAGCATTGCGAAAGCCTTGCCTTCACTGTCTCTGATCACGAACTTCTTGGGATCTGTTTTTTGTAAAATCCAATCTATCACTTCTGGGCACGGGAATATGGCCAGGTGAGCACTTGTGAGATGTAGCTTGGACCTTTTAACCTGTAAGTATATCTCTCGATCCGGGAGGTCCTCTGGGAATTCCATTTTGGCAAACTCCGCGTACACTTGGTACCACCGCATGCTGTCCCCTTTGGCAAATGTGCAAAGAGTATCTTTGTATATTGGGGGTGGGGACATCGGAATGTCCATTTCCACATCTTCCACTGCCAAGTGCTTGTATTTCTTCTAGGACACTGGAGGTCCCATGTTGCTGGAATTCGAGAGGACAGGTATACACTCCAAGTCTGCTTCAAATTCACCTGTCATATTGATGAAAGATTACCAAGATAAGAAAGACGCCATGAAGATATAAGACCAATTACAGTGTAATTATTTCAACTAGGACACAGGCAAGACTGAATAAAAGGCCTACTGGGTCGCAGGTTGTAATAAAATGATCAAGGTGCGACCTTGCGACCTTGCAACTGGGTCGCTGGGTCGCAGGGTCACAAATTTCGGGAAAAAGCAGAAATGCGACCTTGTGACCTTGCGACTGGGCCGCTGGGTCGCGGGGTCGCAAATTACGGAAAATGGAAAAGGTGCGACTTTGCTACCTTGCGACTGAGTCACTGGGTTGCAGGGTTGCGAGTTGCACAAAAACAGAGAGAATGCGACCTTGCGACAAGGTTGCGGGGTTGCAAGTCGCGCTAGGGCTTGGCGGGGGGTTTTGGGCGTGCGTGGCGTGGAGTGGTTTTCCCTTTAACTAGAAAAATACAAGGCTAAATGGGTCCAGAAAGAGTCAAGGGATAGCTTTTGGAGTAGGGAACAAGCCATGAGAAGCTGGATAAAAAATTGTGATGAGTTGGGCAAGTGTGGTGAAAAATGGAATCAGAAGGAAACCTTAAGCAAGAAATGAAAACAATGGCTGAGGAAAATAAAAATTTAAAGGCTGAGGGATGCAGGGATTTGGCAAGAATAAAAAAAAAGGAAACAACAGGAGGAAAAACGGCAACTTACCCGGGAAAATCGCGCTCCAGTCGACCTGTCAGAGTCGTTTTTTTCTATCCGCTGCATATGTGAAATGCGACCTAGCGACCTCCAATATATAAAAGGGTCGCACGTGCGGGCATTTAATGAGGTCGAAAGGTCGCATGTTGAGGTGATTTGAGAAGAATGAGACCTCGTGACCTTGCGACCTTGCGACCTTCGGGTCGCTGGGTCGCAAGGTCGTGGGGTCACAGTTTTTTACAAATTTAGGATTTGCGACTCAACGACTTAGTTTTCCTGATTTTCTACTTAAATTTTCTTTGTGCTCAAGGGGCTCCAAATTTTTTTAAAGTTGGGGTTATTTGGAGGGTGTTGTAGATGCTACAAAAAATGGTGATTCACTGGTCGAATTCAAAGTCTCTGTTGATGGTTAGCCTTGGAGGGGGGAGGGAGGGGCCTTCACTAGCTGTTCCCTTTACCTTAAGGTCAACACTGCCCTGCCTTTGCACCTTGCGGGGTTGCTTGGCTCGATGGCTTGTTCGGGTGCTGCTTAACCGAATTTCATTCTTTTAGGTCTCTGGACTGAAAAGGGTTGGAGAACTCCAGGCGGCTACAGGGTCCGGTATGATTATTTTGTCCTCATTGTGTTGCTCTGCTACTAGCGAACTTCTCGGCGCCGGTGGAGTCACTGCCTAGGAGTCATGAACGTTGCTCCACTGCCAGCGAGCCTGGTCAGTACCCTGGCGAAGTCGTTACATCACCTCTCTGCGCAGGAAGCCTTTCTCAATCCTTTACTCTTTATTAGTGTGCTATTGCACTTATTTTGAATGTGCATGGGGCACTTATTTAGATGTGATCGTGGTACTTATTTGAGATGGGCAATTTTTTTTCCTAGGCGGATGAGGGATCCCGACTTATTTTACTTGCAGAGAGGTTGCTACTCGTTTGATATGAGGACTTTGGTTTTTCCTGGATGCCCTGATTGTAACATGGAGTACCTCTGTTCCCTTCCGATCTAGTTACCACTGTATCACGCTTTCCTTTTGCAGACACCCTCTCAAACTTGCTAGGTGGGCTCCTCCCGCTTGATGGCTTGAGCTAGGTCATGTACTGCCTTTAGGTGCCGATAACAAGCAAGCTTTTACCGCCTTCGTGTCTATCAGGAAAAGGCCTTCCATCAGCATAGAACCTGTTGCGGTGAGCCAATTGTGTAGCTCTGACAAGTCCTTCCGTTTTTATAATATATATATATATATATATATATATATATTTTTTGACAAAAGAAATGAAAACGGAAACTATGGTACAAGGATAAGACAACCCTCTATGGGCTGCTAAGTGAAGTAATGTTTCAGGTCATGCCCATTTACCGGGAGGACCTCGACTCTTCCCTCAAGAGTTTGCAGTCTAAACGTGTGGGAACCTAATTTCTCTTTAACTTGGAAAGGACCTGTCCATAGTGCTTGGAACTTGGAATGTTTTCCCTTTTCTTCGTGAGCTTTATCCCACTTCAGGACCAGGTCTCCTACCTCAAAATTTTTATTCCCTGCGGATTTTCTATCAAACCATCTCTTGATTCGGCTTTGGTAGATGGCAAAATTTTCCCGGGTTTTTTGTCTTTCTTCCTCCAACTTCAGTAGGGTGTCGATCCGAGTCTGCAAGGTGGGGCATGGGGTACCATGACATTCTTGGGGCAGCTGAAGGGCAGGGAGAGATAAATGGGGAGGAAGAAAAACTTCTTTTCCATACATGAGAAAATATGGAGAGGTACCTAGGGTGGACTTGGGCGTGACACGGTCGGCCCAAAGAGTGTTGTGAAGGGCGTTGTGCCAGTTGCGCTGGTGGGACAACAGGGTATTCTTAATGATGCGGATAAGATTTTTATTGGTTGACTCAGCTAACCCATTTCCTTGGGGATAATAATTTGCAAAATGTTTAAGAACAATACCGTTTTCCAGAGCAAAATCATACAATCTAAAAGATGAAAAGTAAGTTGCATTATCGAAAACCAAGGAAGTTGGAACACCAAACCTGGTGATGATGGAATGAGTGACGAATTATATTACCTCTTGATCATTGATTTGGCGTAAAGGTGCTACTTCGACCCACCTGGTGAAATAATTTGTAGCAGTAAGAATGTACCGGTGTTGCTTGGAAGAGTGAGGTATGATTTCGCTAATCACGTCCAAACCCCACTGTTGAAAAGGTTCTTCTATCGCTACTGATAGTAAAGGGGCAGCTGGCCGCACTTCCCGGTTTGCAAATTTTTGGCATTGAATGCACTTCTGGACATATGCATGCGCATCTCTGAAAAGGGTTGGCCAATAGTATCCTGCGCGTATTATCCTATGGGCGGTGGTATCGCCTGCAAAATGACCTCTAGCTGGTCCGTCGTGCAGCTCGGTTAAGATTTTCTGTGCCTCATCATGTTCCAAACAACGTAGCATAACTCCATCGTAATGCTTCTTGAAAATCTTACCCTGGATCAGCTGGTAAGATGCAGATTTGAGTCTTATCGCGTGTTTCTGCTAGGCAGATAGAGTAGGGTCCAGGACACCCTGGGCTAAGTATCCTGAAATGTCAGAGTACCAAGAAGGGCTTCTCTGCTGAGGCACGTGGTCACTCTGATACACGTCGATTTCCTGTTCCCAACACTCTTCTTCAACTCCATGTGAACTTGAAGCCTCCGCAGCCATTTGGCATAACCCTTGTCCTTTAACGGTGTGTGCTGGTTTAAACTCTAAATCATACTCTTGCAGGCATGCCACCTAGTTGCCTCGCCTCTCGCCTAGCTCTTGCTGCACAAACAGTGAGCGGACAGCTGGGTGAGGGACGAAAACCGTGACATGGTTTTTCAAGATGTAGGGCCTGAAATACTTGACTGCGTTGTAGACCGCATAGGCTTGCTTTTCGATTTCAGGGTAGTTTAATTCAGCTCCCTGTAAACCAGTACTCATGAAGGAAATAGGCCGTTCATCATTGTTTCCATCTTTCTGCGTGAGGACAGCTGCAAGTGATGAATCTAAAGCGAAAGTATACAGGATAAAGCCTCTGCTAAAGTCTGGACTTTGGAGGGATGGCGCTTCAGCTATAGCCTGCTTGATTTTGTCGAAGGCCTCCTTCTCTGGCAGATTCCATTTGAACATTGCATCCTTTTTGATCATCCCCTGCAAAGGCCTGACTATCTGGGCGAAATCCGATATAAATTTACGGACAAAATTGATTTTTCCCAGGAAATATTGCATTTCTTTCTTACTTCTCGGGGGTGGGGGGGGGGGGAATCTGGGCAATGACTTTTGCCCACTCTGGATCTACAAAAATGCCTTGCTTAGTTATAATGTGGCCCAGCAAATTTCCTTCCGCCACAGCGAAAACACTCTTCTTCGGGTTAAGTGAAATCCCGTACTTCCTGCACCTCTCGAAGATTTTCTTGAGGTGGCATAAATGATCACTCCGGTGTTTTGAAAACACAGTGACGTCATCCAAATAGACTACCACGCTCTACCCTATCAAACCACGGAAAGCTATATCCATGGCCCGTTGGAAAGTTTCCCCCGCATTTATCAATCCAAAAGGCATGCGCCTGAAAGCGAACGTTCCCCATTTGGTCCGAAAGGTAGTTTTCAATCTGTCTGGCTCAGTTACAAGCACCTGGTTGTAACCAGAGAACCCATCCAATAAGGAGAACATCTCGGACCCAGACACAACTTGCAATATTTTTTCCATAGGTGGCACCGGGTAATTGTCTTTATTTGAGGCATGATTCAAATTCTGGAAATCCACACATAAGAGGATCTCGCTAGACTTCTTACGTACCGAGACCAAATTTGACACCCATGTGGAGTGACGAACTTTGAAGATGATGCGTGCATCCAAAAGCTTCCTAAGTTCTTTCAGAATCATTGGTTCCAAAGTAGGATGCACTTTTCTGAGCTTCTGTTGGAATGGTTTTACGCCTTCCTTCATGGGTATCACATGCTGAATAATCTGAGTATCGTACATACGTAAATCATCATACGTATACGTCTTGATACTTCCGAAATAGTTGGGTGAAGGCCTGCGTCTCTTCGTCAGTACAGTATTTCCCAAGGTTAATGAACTTCGGGTTCTCATCTGATCCCAAGTTCACTTGCCGATGTGCCAAGATGGAACTTTGTACTTTGGTATTTGGGGGGCCGTGGAATCAGCTTTGCAGATCAAAGAGCTTTTCAAGTGACACTATACCCTTGGGCATGGGGTTCTCCTTGCATTTTCCATGCTCTTCTTGCAAAGCTTGGTCGTGATCCACCTCATCAATTGCTGTGTCTTTGAACACTTCAATATTGAGCATAAAATCAATATCTATTGATCAACATAAAAAACGCGTAAATTAGTAATATTATCTGGCACAGAGGGTCTATATATAACTTCAATAGAAAAGCCATCCCTCAAAGGGATAAATCTAGTAGCAACATTAGCCAGAGTATCAGCTGCTGCATTGTGCACTCTAAGAACAAATTTAATTCCAAATGCATCGAAAGCAGAAATAAGACGCCATACCTCTTGTTGATAAGCTTTTAAATGCAGAGACAAACAATGAATGGTATTTCGTACCTGACGAGTAATGATCTCGGAGTCTCCAATGACTTGTAAGCACCTTACCTTTAAATCCAACGCCTTCTTGAGTCCGAGGATTAGAGCTTCATATTCAGCAGTATTGTTGGTGCACTGGAACTCAAGCCGACATGAAATCAAGAATTTGTTCTTTTGAGGGTCTAGCAAGATGCAGCCCGCGCCAGCTCCGTCATGGGTTTTGGAACCATCATAGTACAGGGTCCACACGTCATTTTCTGGCTCCTTTGGGGTTGAAATTTGGGGCAAGACTTTAGTTTGGTGTGAGACAAGAGTGGCTTGGTCTTCTGCGACGAGTGTCAGTTCAGACTGGATCTCGGGATCTACTGGAGACTGAGGAGGATGATAACATCTAAAATGGCTTCCAAGAAGCACATGCCAAGCTCCTCCTGGGAAAAACTGATGGGTTCGTTAGTAGCATCCAAATCAGTCACGATATATTTCATATATGGTTCGATTTGTACCCTGATTTGGTTATTTCAGCCCTTGTAAGGTAGCCACAGGTGGGACCAGTCAGTGGCAAAATACCCTTGCAGCTTGCTGGACCAGTCTCTGCTAAGTAATAGGCTGTAGGCTTTCGGAATGTCAACAAACACAATGTCAATACATTGGTGGACTCTAGAATCGGATGAAAGGCGGATGGTGACGTTATTTAGCTCTCCTACAGCTGGAACCTGCGATCTGTCAAGTTGGATGATCCTCGCGTCAGTTTTCTCCGGGCGGATGTTCAGCTTCTTACAAACTGATAGGGGCATGACGTTTGTGGACGCACCAGAGTCAACTAGACAGTTTTGGATGTTGAAGTTGAAAATCTCAAAAGATAACAGGAAGGGAGGAGTAGATCCCCTGGAATTTGCATTGATGGCGTTCACAATAGACTGAACACTCGGACTGGCTTGCGCGGACGTATTGCTCACAGGTTTCGTAGTTGAGGTATTGGTGAAGGCTTTAAGAATGAGTTCTCGTTGATTTCTGATGCGGGCAAGATCGTATAGGGAGATGTTAGCTCTGGTTTTCTTCATGTACTCTACAATGTTATAAGCAGAATCAGATTGAGGACAAGGCTTGGTAGTGGTTCTGGGGGACCCCATCAGGAGCTTTCTCTTTTGATTTGCTCGGGTGTTGTTATTGGTGGGCTTCTCAGGGGCAACTTGTTGTTCATTCCCCAGGGGGAGGATTTTCCTTAAGAAAGCCCTTTTCTTCTCCTCAAAGGACGGTTCGGGGACCGGTCCTTTGCTCCTAAGGCTGTAGTTTCTTATGTGTTGGGCCTTAGGATTGTTTGCCATGATGATGTCAGTGATGGTAAGATTGTTGTCCACGCAGATAATATCAAATGCAAGAACCGAGGACCCTGGTTCCTCATCCGGGGGCGACTCCTCATCGTGGTCGGAAGCATCATCCTCTCCCGCATCCCCTGGGGTTTGATCATCTAGAAGTTGATTTACCACTACCGTCATGCTGCCGATCCATTGTGGGCATGTTTTTTCAGAGTGGGCAGCCTGGTGGAAAGAACATAAGTTATCTTTTCCTATTTCTTCCACGTTAAGAAAAATGTTCAGGTTGGACGGGGGTCGGCTGGTGTTGGGGTTTCTCTTTTTGAAAAAGGGCTTAGGTGCCTTGGTGCTAGTCGTGGATTCTATACCCTTCCTCTTCAGGTCGGAGACTTCATTTGTCAATAGCTTGAGGGTCTTTGCTATACTCTTGAAGTCGTAAGCATCCTTATCCTTATCCGTGGTTTTGTTTGTGGAGGACTGACCCTTTTTCGTGATTGGTTTGTGGTCATCTCTCCCCTCGTGATCGATGGCTCCTATAGAAAGCATGTCTCTTTCTACAGCGAGGGCGGCTGCGTAGTTCGCTGCAAGGGTGGGCCGAGCTTCACGTTTTACAAAGACAGTGATATCCCTAGGGAGAGATTTTGTATAGTAGTCTATGGTAATAGAGTCATCCAACGCCAGGTTGGGGGGAAAATTTTGCAGTATGGTGGCAAAGCACTAGTTGAAGTCTCTAACCTTCTCTTTCTTATGGCACTTAATGGTGCTTAACTCTATAAGGAGCATGGAAGGGGTTTTGTTTTCTGAAAATTTATGCAGGAATACACGACGGAACTGGTCCCATGACGTAATGGAGGCACTTGGGAGGGAGCGGTACCATGTGGCCACTTTGTTTTCAAGAGTGTGCGGAAATAGGCGGAAAGCAACGTCATCTTTTTGAACCTTCATGATTTGTAGGGAAATATAGAAGCTGCTTATATGATCCTCGGCCAAGGTGCCTTTCTCGGGATCAAACTTGGGGAGATGTTTCTCAGGGTGCCTAGGCAGGTCGTGAAGGGGGCACAAAAGATCTAACGGGGACTGGGCCATCCATGCAAGTGGTTGCACTCTCCTAGCCTGCTAGTGGTGCCTGATCTCAGGCTCATATTCACTCCTCGTACTTGACACCGAAGCTTCTCCCTCATGGTGAGAGTGTTCATCTTGATATATCTCTCGCTTGGCCATGTCTCTAAGATATCCCCAATTGTAGATAGGTGGCCTATTTGGGTTTGGGCGGCGGTGGTTGGCACGGTGTCCTTGGCCACGGCCTCTATCTTCTCTACCTCCAGTCCCACGGCCTCTATTCCCCTCACCTTCATTTCGGCGGGCTCTATTCACTTCACCTTCATTTTTGCGAGCTCTATTTCGCCCGTGTGTGTTTCTACGGGCTCCATTTCCCTCACCTTCATCCCCTCGGCCTCTATCTTATTCACCTTCCCCAGGCGGGGGAAGAACTTGGTTGTTGTTCGGTTGGGTTTGGTTAGGCTGAGGGTTGGGGAAGGGTTCAGTATTGCCAAATTATTCTTCACCTATTTGGAGTTCAGGAATTGATTCATTGTTCTGGATAGCAGTGGCAAGGTCTTCAACCATGAGATTCACCAACTGAGGTATGAAACTCACTAGTGCACCATTACGAGTGAGGTTTTCAGTAGGGGTCCTATTATGGGTCAAGAAATTCATGATTGGGGCATATCGCAAATCCCTGATGAGATTGCGGGCGGCTGGGTGCAAGGCTCTCAATTGCTCTCTGGTAATTTCATAATATGGAACCTCCTCCCCTGGAATATCTTCCAACGGGGGAGGGATTACATCGTCGTTTATGACCTCCCCATGGGGAGTTTGTGATGGAATGTTGGTTGTATGCTGGTAGGATGCCATTTAGGCCCTCCTTCTAGCGCCAATTCTGTTGACGGGAAAATATGTCCGGCCAACAGTAGGGGATATCCCCAGTAGAAAGTCCCAATTAGACCTTGAACCATTTGGAATGGGGATCCCTTCCGGGGTGTGGGTCCGGCTACCTCTTAAGTCACCTTCCCTTTGGTCTCAAAGAACCTAATTGAACCTACGGACACACACTTATTCACACGCTTACAAGATACGTGATTGATGCATTAAACCTGTATACAAAACTATGCGTAGCGAGACAATTAATAAAGCATACACGCCGAAGGAGGTGTCGTTAGCAACAAATCTTTGGGGTTATGCTTGCAGGCTATTCTGACCACAAAATAAATAGTTCTTTATGGCGATATGCCCCTTTACTTCCTGAAAGATAAAAAAAAATGCTAATAAACAAAGTCATTAACATCCATTAAGAAAGCAATATAAACTGAACATCATTAACACGAGTAAGGACAACCATAATGCATAAATGATGCCATTAAGAGTGCAGCTTCATTAATCAAAAGATGTTAGAAACTGTATAAAAAATACTCATAGTGTTCGCACAGAAAAACACATCAGATCCAAAAGGAGTTTTAACAGGTATCTATATTCATATGCACAAGAGTGTTATCTTTCAATACAATGATGTATAGCTCTTGAGTCTCCAAAAAAAGATCCTTTACATTTTCCCCGGAGGGAGTTTTATAGAACAAAACTTTCCCTTTGGGCTTCCTGACTCTTCGCCTGCCTGCCTGTTGAGCTACCTTGTGACCCGAAAGGAGATTGCGACCTGCGACCTGGCTGGTGAGTGCGACCTGCGACCTGGATGGGCGGTGCGACCTGTGACTTGCCTCTAAATGCTACCAGCGACTTACTGCCACTGGGCTATGGAGATGAGCATGCAATTGTGAGGTTAGGGGCATCAATCTGCTGTTCTTTGAGGAAATATTGCTAGGTCTGATACTCTGTTGCTATGGGGGAGACCAGAGGGACCTCTTCTTTCAACCGATGAATGCACTCCAAAGAATTTGGGACTAGAGTTTCCCTTTTCTGTGAGATCTGGTTGGAAAGAGAGGCGAGCTTGGTGTAAATCCATACTGGCGTGACAAGAAACTGACCCAGATTTTCTCGTGATGCTGCAAGATCGGGGGCGGTAGCAACTTGCTTAATGCGCTGCAGAAATGATTGGATCTCTTGATCTACTTGTTCCTAGGTTTTCCCCTCATCCAATGCCCCTAGCGAAGGAATGTGGTGAAGGGTGTGCATCGAGTCGATGCCGCTGATCAGGTGTTCGTATGCAGACATTACTTTGTTTAAATCCTTGGAATGCATTTTCATACGGATTTGGACTTTGGCATCTTGCGTATGAATCCAATCCTTCTTTGGCAAGTGCTCAAAAGCCTGAGGGTACCGCGCTGTCCAGTCCATCATTCTATCCAAGGCAGCTGAGGCCTCCTTCAGCTGCTCGTGCTTCTGCTTAGTCTCCGCTCGTGCTCTTACCAATGGGGTGACTGTTTGTTTTATGGTGAACATTTCCCCATACACTTGCCTCATGGTCGCCTCTAATACATCACACTTCTTTAGAATGGCAAGCAGAACTTCATTGACAAGGGGAGTTTTGTTTCAGAGTTGTTGAACCTCCTCTTTCAATGCCATCCTCTCCTATTCTACCCTTTTCTCCCGCTGCTCTGCTTCTTGTAGTCTATTTTGTAGAGAAACGATCTCTCTACTCATTCTGGTCACATTTTCTTCGGTCGCCGCAGCGAAAGCTGTGCCAACCGATGCTATCATCACGGGATTAGTCCTAGTATCAAGGATTATATCTTTCTGGTTGCGACCGTGGATGTGGCGGAAGGATTTTGCGTCAGGCTTCTTCTTTTCTCTTGTCGGATTTTGAAGGAGAATTGATCAAATGTGAGCCTGGTGACGTCGAATACCTCCTCCTCTTGTCCCTGGGAGGAGATGGCATCAGAGAGCGGGGCTCATGTACTGACTAGAGGTACCTCAAGGGGAGATACCTCGATGTCTTCTAGCATTTCATCCTCTTCTTCTTTCTTCTTCTTTTCCTCCTCTTCCCTTTGTAAGCGTTCGACTTCCGCCTTCTCATGTTCTTTCTTCTGCGTGAGCTCCGCTTCTGTTGCTGCTTCTATTTCGGATTTCCTCTTCCGTTCGGCTTCTGCAGCTTGCTCTGATTTCTTCTGGTGGTCAGATTCTGCTTTGTCTAGCTCTTTCTTGAGTGCCCGTTCTGCTATAGCCTTCGCCTCTTTTTCCTTCTTTTCCTTCTTGGCCTCCTCCGCCTGGTTCTTCTTCTGTTCTACCTTTAGGCTCTTCTTGCATTTATCCTCGTCCTATTTCATTTTATTTTCTCTCTCTTGATGGGCTTTGGCCTCTATTTCTTTCTGTTGGGTAGAGGTACAATGCCCTGTACTGGTCCGAGGATTTTTAGCTAGAGAGGAAGAAGCACCTCCTAATTTATGACTCCTTTCTTCCAAGGTTTGGTCATCCGGGTCTTTTTGGCCAGAGTCTACCCCTAGATCCAGTTGTCTATCTGCATTGTACCAGTTCCTTCTTTCATCTTCTCCTGGGCGTTCAATATGCTGATAGTTCCATTTGAATTTAGCCTTCTTTCAATGTTTAGTAACTATCCGCTCTGGGTCGTATGTTCGGTATTATAAAGCCCCAAAGTGATAACTTTTCATCTCTTCTCCCTCTGCCTCTACCTCTCTGAAGTCTTTAACTGTGTATGCGCTGATGGTGAGGGGTAGCGCGGGCCACGAATTCTTCTTACCTTTGGACAGGACCCTGGAGAAGCCCAAGGACATTTGGAAGCAGACCTCTTGCATGAGCATTCTGTCTGTAACGAAACGAGGAATAGCATGTGGTGCCCTGAATGAGCCAAAGACTCAGATGAATGTATAGTTGGCGAAAGGAAACCAATGCGCCACTTGGCTTAGCATCTCCCTGGCTCGCCAAGACATGCAAGGGGTGTCTTGGCCGAATAATTTTCTATATAGAGAGGGGATGAACACTTGGGAGATTGGCTCTATGTCCTGTTTATACCTGGATTCCCAAAACACCTTGGTTTGTAGATGAATTTCATGGGTATGTGTGGGATCTCAGTTATGTACCCATCCTTCAAAATGCAACCTCGAACAGACGACATCCAATAAATAAGAAGCCATATAGAATTTAGAAGGCATTCCTTCATTCGGTACCAATGCTGAGGATAAATTTGTATGCATGGAGGTCATCAATATGTTAGCCCTGTTGAAATAGGTGCCGTGCACTGTGACATATTCCATGAGAGTTTCCCATGTGCCGTTGAAGGTGGTGGCATCGGGGCGCCCGTACAATCTGCAAAGCATGGAGGCTACTAATTTATATACTTTTCTCAGGCTTGCCACTGGATATTCCTGGTCTTTTTTGACCTTAAACTTCTCAGGCTCCTCCCACCATTGCCTTATAGTGTCAACTACAGGAACTGCATGAGCAATGGCCCAATCTTCTGTGAATTCTTCTTCTCGCTCAGGCAAAGATTAATAAACATGGGCGTCTGAGCCTTTGAGCGTTGCGAAAGCCTTGCCTTTGCTGTCTCTGATCACGAACTTCTTGGGATCTATTTTCTGTAAAATCCAATCTATCACTTCTAGGCATGGGAATATGGCCGGGTGAGCACCTGCGAGATGTAGCTTGGACCTTTTAACCTGTAAGTATATCTCCCGATCCGGGTGGTCTTCTGGGAGTTCTGTTTTGGCAAACTCCACGTACACTTGGTACCACCGCATGCTGTCCCCTTTGGAAAATGTGCAAAGAGTATCTCTTTATATTGGGGGTGGGGACATCGACATGTCCATCTCCACATCTTCCATTGCCAAGTGCTTGTCTTTCTTCCGAGACACTGGAGGTCCCATGTCGCTGGAATTCGAGAGGATAGGTATACACTCCAAGTATGCTTCAAATTCACCTGTCATATTCATGAAAGATTCCCAAGATAAGAAAGACGCCATGAAGATATAAGACCAATTACAGTGTAATTATTTCAAATGGGACACAAGAAAGACTGAATAAAAGGCCTATTGGGTCGCGAGGTCGCAGGTTGTAAGAAAATAGTCAAGGTGCGACCTTGTGACCTTGCGACTGGGTCGCTGGGTCGCGGGGTCGCGGATTGTGAAAAAAGATGAAGATGCGACCTTGTGACCTTGCGACTAGGTCGCTGGGTCGCGGGGTCACAAATTTCTGGAAAAAGCAGAAATGCGACCTTGCGACTGGGTCGCTGGGTCGAAAATTGCGGAAAATGGAAAAGGTGCGACTTTGCGACCTTGCGACTGAGTCGCTGGGTCGCGGGGTCGTGAGTTGCACGAAAACAGAGAGAATGCGACCTTGCGACCTGGCGACTAGGTTGTGGGGTCGCAAGTTGCGCTAGGGCTTGGCGAGGGGTTTTGGGCGTGCGCGGCCTGGAGTGGTTTTCCCTTTAACTGGAAAAATACAAGGCTAAATGGGTCCAGACAGAGTCAAGGGATAGCTTTTGGAGTAGGGAACAAGCCATGAGAAGCTGGATAAAAAATTGTGATGAGTTGGGCAAGTGTGGTGAAAACTGGAATCAGAAGGAAACCCTAAGTAAGAAATGAAAACAATGGCTGAGGAAAATGACAATTTAAAGGCTGAGGCATGTAGGGATTTGGCAAGAATAATAAAAAAGGAAACAAAAGGAGGAAAAACATCAACTTACCCGGGAAAATCGCGCTCCAGTCGACCTGTCAAAGCCGTTTTTTCCTATCCGTTGCATATGCGAAATGTGACCTAGCGACCTCCAATATATAAAAGGGTTGCACGTGCGGGAATTTAATGAGATCACAAAGTCGCATGTTGAGGTGATTTGAGGGGAATGTGACCTCGTGACCTTACGACCTCAGGGTCACAGGGTCGCAAGGTCGCGGGGTCGTAGTTTTTTACAAATTTAGGATTTGTGACTCAACGACTTAGTTTTCCTGATTTTCTACTTAACTTTTATTTGTGCTCAAGGGGCTCCAAAATTTTTTAAAGTGGGGGTTTTTTGGAGGGTGTTGTAGATGCTACAACAAGTCTTCACATCCATATGATGAATGTGCCAACCCATCTGCGCTGAGAGAGCAAGGATGGTCCTTATGGAAGAATACCGTGCGACAGGTGCAAAGGTTTCTTCATAATCGTTCCCCTGAATCTGTGAGAAGCCCCGGGCCACAAATATTTCCTTATACTTCTCAACACTCCCATCAACAGCTTGCTTTACCTTGTAGATCCATCTTGAACCTACCACTAATTTATCAACCAGCCTTGGAACAATTTTGATACCATTGTTTCTTACAATGGAGTCATACTCCTCCACCATTGCATCTACCCATGTGGGCTCCTGCACTGCTTCCTAAAAGGAAGATGGCTCAGTAACAATACATTTTCTCATGAGAGACATGTATCCAATGAATCAGTCAGGAGTCTGTCTCTGTTTGCGCTGTGAAGTAAGGACTCCTACATTCTGTGCCACATCAAGCTTCAGCCTCTCAGCTTCTGTGGTACGCCTTCTGCCAGTTCTAATCTTTGGGTCTGCGTGAGTGGACTCCTCCACTCCATGAACCTCCTCCTGTGGCTGATCCACATCTAGAGACTCATCTTTGGGAACAAGCAGTTCCTCCTCTGCATGCAAGTATTTCTCCCTCTCAAGCGGCAACTTCATGGATTTCTCCTCATTGAACTTTATATCCCGTCGCATCACAGTCATTCGACTGTTTGGAAAATGCACACGATAGTTGTGGGGTGTTTCTGTGTACCCCAAAAATATCCCAACTTTAGCAGTCGGCTCCAGCTTCTTCCTGGCGTTCTTGGTCACATGCACATAAAAAAATGAACCAAAAATATTTAAATGAGAAACATCTAGCTTCTTACTAGTAAAACCTTCTTCAGGTGTACTCATGCCAAGTACTCTATGAGGACAATGATTTTTCACATAAACCACAGTGTTGCATGTTTCCTGTTGGTGAGAAAACAGGTCTCGCGGGCAAGACCCAGGTTCATGGATTGGGGCCAATAAAGGAGTCCGCTGTAGTCTAGAACCATGCCGGCATTTTCACCCTACTGCGGAGAGCAGAGAGTCTCACCCGAGGAGTGCCGCGACCACATGTAGAAGGGGAACAGATTGGTAGTGGCAGATGGATCCACAACTTGAAGTTAGCATAGAATCATTTGCATACATAACATCATACTTAGAATATCGTCTCAGAACATTATGCAGATACTAAGCAAATAAAATTTTGAGGTACCATATACATCATGCATGCTTGTAACTCATATAACAAGACAACAACCTTCAGATATATTAATAACCTTCAGCTGGATCCACAGTTACATCGCTCAACAGGAAGAGCTTACAGTTCTGTTACAGACGTCCCACAAGACATAGAGATAGATAATACAACCATGATAGATCAATAGAAGCCTAGGAACTACAAGGATATCGTGCTCAGGAAAGAGCTCTTCTGCAGGGTCTGCTCGATCCTCTTCAATCCCTCTGCATCCGAGCATGATATCCTTTTCGGCTGGGTGATGGCCTATTTATTCACTCGCCATCGCAACTGCTAGTTCCTCATGTGTTCTTCTTCAGCTGCTTTCGGCTTCTTTCTATTGCCTATGAGTTCTGCTATTTGTTCTCTACCGTCTCTTCTCTTCGTCTGCACTTATCTGCGTCAGCCTCATCAGCTATCTCCTGTTCCTCCACAACCTCGGCAGCTCCGCTACCTACCGTTGTTGCGCCTGCCATGTGTCGATCCACAACCCAAAATCTGTTCCTTATTCAAAATTCAAAACAAGGGCCCCAACAGTCCCCGACCACAGTTTCTTGACTCGTCCCGAGTCAATCGCAAATCACTGTCTCCACCTCCATAGCTCCGCCGGACCCTGTGCCCTGTTCCTGTTGCGCACCTTCATTTTGCTGTCCAAACAAGGTCCCCAACTCTGGGACCTTGCTCAATGATGAAGCCTTAAGCTCGTTGAAGGTTACCACAACCTGCTGCCACCCCTGTAATAATGCATCCGTCTCCGTGGCGATCTTGGCGACAGCTTCCTCCCCGACGTTCGCAAGTACAACGCTGAATATCGTGTTGATTTGGGTTTCAGCCTCTGCGGCTAACTACTGCATTGTCCAGGCGCTGATTTGTAGGGGTTGGTGAAGCTCTTGAATTGGCTGCTTGGCCATTACCAAACCGACCTTTGTCTGCTGGATCTGAACCTCCAGAGCATCCGCCTGGGCATACAAGCAGTCCCCGGTTGTGCTTGAAGGTCAAATTGGCATCTTGAATTTCTTTGGAAAGTTGTTGCGACTAAGTAAATGATTTGAGTCTTTCTTGTAGGCGTAGTGTAGACCTTTGGAGACCATATGCATCTCTTTACGATACTAAGAGATTCCTTCATCCTGGTTACTTGGCCACTGTTTCCTATGAAATCTATGTTGTGTAGGCCCAACTTCTTGGGTCGGCTTGGTTGTAGTCTTGCTAATCTTTTTGGGCTCTGCATTTTCCTGGTGGAGGTCGGTGTACGCCACCCTGAGGTGGATTTCTCGCTGTAATACATCCATTTCTGGCACCTCTGCGGGCATCCGAGTGTAGTGAGCCTTTATTGCAATCCATAGTCCCGCGAAAACCTTGGCCACCTCGTTCATCTGGTCCTGGAGCTGCCCGTGTGCCGTTATGAGCTGCTCACGCTGTTCAATAAGTGCGATTATCTGCTGCTGATGTTGCTAACACCTCTGTTGCACCTCGGAGTGGAGCCTTTCTGCTTGCTGGGTTGCGCTCTGAATGAAGTGGTACAACTGAGCCGTGCCCCACATCTCCATGCTTTCAGCCCCTGAAGTACCTTGATCCGGCCGCCGCTCCTGCAGTGGTTTCCCACTGGAAACTGATCTGGTGGAGTGTCCTTGAGGGGATGGTGGCAGAGTTGAATGGGGTGCAGAGTCTGCCATATTCAGGTCCGGCCGCTCCCCCTGATATGCTTGGACGGTCTGCTGAAGTGGAGTAGGCTCAAGCTGTGTCCCAGCCGTGTCTGCAACTATTTGCACCATCCGTGTGATTAAATCATAAATAGTGGTCTGGGGGTCCCCAGCAGGGTTGACCGGTGGTGTCACTGCTGTAATTAAGTCGGCCTTGGTCTCGTGGTCCCCTTTGATTAGGTCCCATATTACTGGGTCTGATACGGTGGAGAATGAGTTGGATGGTGCGGATGAAGTGGTAGGTGGGAGTGGGTTGGTACGGGGTGGCGAAATATGGATGTTTATGAAGTCGGAGGGGTCAATGGGAGGTAGAGGTGGAATCCTGCCTATTGCCGCTGTCTTGATGGATGGTTCTTCTTGAATGGGTACACCTGGGTTCAATGGCTAGGGTGGATCCTCCTTAGTGAGGTCCACCACCAGACTTGACTCTATGGTTCTGGCCCTCTTGGCCTTGGGAGCCTCTAGGGGGTTTGAGGACTTACTCTTTTCCCCCAGCGGGGTGGTCATTGGACTTGGTGAAGTAAACAAAACATTAGGAATGGGGGAAGTGATGGAGGTCGTGTGGAGAAGAGGGTTGGACTGAGAAAGCTGAAATTCAGAAAATACAGGGAAAGGAATGGCACCACTTGAGACTACTCGGACCACTTCGTTGAGGATTCGTACCTTTTTGTTTAGTTGGTGAATGAGAGGGAAGAGCTGCATGTTGGAGACCCTTTGTGCCACCTCCACTTCCGATTCGCTAGGCAGTTGCTGTGGTAGCATTTTGTCAAAATTGTATGTGGGTACCCCACTTCGGACTTCCATCGCAACCCTCAGCCATGAACAAACTTTATTGTGGAAGGCTTCGCCATCGAGTTGGAATTTTAGTGGCCTCATCTGGAATGTCTCTTCTGGCACGCAAGTAGGTCGGAGGAAGGTGTGCTTGTGCAGAGTGACCAGGACAGTTGCTGGCCACATCAGTCGGCCGGATTCACAGGAATCCTCTGGCGGCTTGTCACCACATCGAATTAATTAAACCATACCAACTCCGGAAGGCCTCTGCATTGACCTCTTTGGTGCTGGGATCTCCCGACACCTTCCATGGGATGAATTTCATTGCCATAGGTTGACCCTCCACTATTTTTGTTGGCAGCCTGATGAGGGGGGCATGCAACTTCCACATGGCCAGCGCGACTATCAAGTATCCATATATGAAGCCCGTTTCCCTCTTGTAATTATCCTCGCATGCGTCGAACAGCTCCTTCATCAGGTAGGAGCACCAGTTCAGCTTGGTCCCTTGGACGCAGTGCTCCGCGATGGAAATGGTGTCCAGGGTATATTCTCCCTTGGTGTAGTGCCTCATTGTCTTACTGGCAATGAGGTAACACGCGAACCTGACTTCGGGCTTCTTGATGAGTTCCATTTTCGCTCCCTTTCCTCCCCGCCGGGTGCCATATTTTGCATAATAATCTGCGTCCCCCGACTTCTTTTCTCTTTTGGAGATGGTCTGGCATGCGGAGGAAACGTCCGAGCTGTCCTATGAGAGCCCTGTGAGCTGGTGAATGTCCTCAGCATGGATTGGAATTTTTTTTCCCAACCATAAGGACCCGTTTTGAATTCGACTGAGCAAGAACTTGGTACATTGCATGGCTGCTCTTGTCATCCCGAATACTGGTAGGTTCTTCAAATGTAGTATGGAGGACTGCTGGATGCCTCGAAACTTAGGAAAAATCCTTGTTGCTCCTTCCTTTGCTTATGTGGTATAGCTCTCCATGTACACCTGGCGTTTAAGTGCTGGGAACTTGAAAGAGTCTGTGAGGTCTGCATCAATGAGGGCAGCACTATCATACTTCCTGATGAGGGACTCCATTTTATGAATCTGACTGTCGAGCACTTGTTCTACTACTGCTGGATTGGCTCTTTTCATCTTTGCGCGACGTTGATACACCTTCAGAATATTTCTTGGCCCCTTCTCTTAGCTCTTTGCTTTGAGACACCTCTACTGCTCTGGTTCTTCTCCAATTGCCTTTGCGTCTTCAGAAATTTCTAACTCTAACTCGGATCTCTCTAGCATTCTCGCGCTTTTCTTCATGCAGGCTATGTAATTAACCAGCACGAGCGAGGTTGATGAGACCCCATAACGAATTAATTCATGCTGGCATCCTCCACGGAGATAATCATGTGATCAATTTCCTGTCGAGGTGTATTCTGACATCTGCTGACGGTGGTATGGGGAAATGGGCAGACGCGATGGCTGAGGTTACTTCGAATTATGGAAAAATGATTACTGCAAGGTTACTTCTAATTATAGAAATTTATGTTGCAAATCTTGGCGATCCTACGGACTGACACAAGTACTAAATGAAATGATAGGGACTGACACTTGACACATTTTCTTATCCTACGGGGATGACACGCTGGACGTGCCCCTCCCCGACCATAATCAGTTGAGGCGTGGTCCCCGCAACCTAGCAGATATTGACGACTTATGCATGGACAAAGAACACTACCTACGCTCATCCCAGTTGCGGGAGAGTTATTCAACTACTCTACTCTACGGACTTCTCTCGGGTGCAAGATTTATTAACAGAAAGCTAAGGAAACTTATTCGTGGTAGGGCTTCAGGCGTGCGCCATTCACCCACCCAGGTAAAATAGAACCGTCTAGTTGAGCCAACCGAACAGCTCCATAATCCTTAACTTCGATGATGAAGTAGGGTCCCAACCAGTGCATCTGCAGTTTTCCTAGAAACTTCTGAAACCTGTTATCGTATAGGAGAACCTGACCTCAACCCTGGAACTTTTTTCTCTTGATGTGGCGATCATGCCACGCCTTCTGCCTGTCTTTCTGAACCTTTTGATGAAACTCGGCAAGGAACCTGGCCTCGTCAAGTGCTTGTAATTCGTGTAGGTGTTCCTGCAGTGATTCCTCCTCCAAGAACTTTAGGAAGATGGCGATCAGAAGACTCGGTATGGTGAACTCGGCGGGAATCATAGCTTCACAGCCATACACCAGCTGGAAATTTGTTTGATTAGTCAAACACTTCACCATTGTTCTGTAGGCCCACAGTGCGGCTGGAAATCATTCATCCCAATCATCTCGCTTGGCATTGTAGATCTTCGTCAAACCCTTTTCGAGGATTTTGTTGAACGCTTCAATAGTACCGTTGGCCTGCGGGTGGTATGAGCTGCTTTTGTGATGTTGGATCATGAGGGTGTCCAGCAGTGATTTGATCGTTTCATTAATGAAGTGTGTACCTTGATCACTGGTTAAGCTCCTTGGGCAGCCAAACCTACTGATGATGTATTCAAAGATGAACACATTTGTCCGTATCTGAGTATAGTCCCCGTATCTGCATTGCTTCGGTCCATCTGAGTGAGGTGGTGAGTAGCGGTGATAATGTATGAGCCTTTGAATGGCAGCTACAGGGGGATATCGGGCCCTCTCTGAGAGTGAACAACCCACTTCTCAAATGGTCGCAACACATTCACCGGGTGTAGTGGTAGCTCATCTCTGTGAGAGGGCCTCCCTGTTCTCTGACAAACATCGCATTTCTTGACAAATGATTTACTATCTGCATGGACTGTTAGCCACCATAGTCCAACTTGTAGCACTTTCCTGGCAGTGGGTTTCACCCCCATGTGTCCTCCCGCGATGCCGCTATGGCACTCCCACAGCACGGCTTCGCGTTCATGGTCGAGGACACACCTTCACAGAATCTCGTTAAGGCCCAATTTATACAACTTCCCCGCAATCAGTTTGTAGTCAGTGGCGCGGATGACCAGGTCCTGTTTCTGGATCGAGGTATAGTGCTGAGGAAACTGCCCTATGGTTAGGTAAGTTGCGATGCTGGCCAAATAATCTGGTATGGCTTCTACCTGGAAAAGATCAGCATCAGGTAGTTGTTCATCTAGAGAGCCCTCATTCTCACCCGTCTCCAACCTGGATAAATGATCGGGCCCGACATTCAACCTCCCGGGCTTGAAAATCACTTCGAAGGTGAATTCTTGAAAGAGTAGGAGCCATCGGCATATCCGTCCTTCCAAAATGGGCTTGTTGACTAGGTACTTCAATGCAGAGTGATCATTAAAGAACTTAAACTTACCTCCTAGGCGATAGTGGCGAAAATTCTGGAGTGAGTACACCATTGTGAGGGCCTCCCTCTCCATGGTGGTGTAATTCCACTCCACATTAGAAAATTTGCGGCTGGAAAAGTAGACTGGGTGGTCAACTGTCGTCTCCCCTGGTTGCGCCAAGACAACCCCAAGTGCAATACCGAAAGCATCGATATGCACATGGAACTGCTTATCCCAATCTGGATGGACCAGAATGGGCGCCATTGCCAGCTTCTCCTTTAGAGTGTCAAGGGCTATCCTGCAAAAATTCATCCACTGGAACACCTCTGACTTCCATAGTAACTTTTCCAAAGGAGCAGTTATCTTCACATAGTTCCTGATGAACCATCTGTAATAACCTGTGTTCCCTAGTAGCGACCTCAACTGCTTCACCGTTTCCGGGGCTTCCATGTGAACGATCAAGGCTACCTTTACGGGGTCAATGCAGACCCCTTGCCTGCACACCACATGTCCTAGGAGCGTTCTGAATGGAACCGCAAAGATGCATTTCTTCAGGTTCAAGGAAATTTTCAATTGTCGACACCGATCAAACATTATGCGTAGCAGGGTGGCATGGTCTTTCAACAAACTGTAGACGATCCAATTGTCCATGTAGACTTCCATGAACTTATGAATGTATTCCTGGAAAGCAGCTATGCAAATCCTGGAAAACATAGTAGGGGCGTTCTTCAGCCCGAACGGCATCACGTGATATGCAAAAGACCCCCACTCGGTGGTGAACGTCATTTTCGTCTTGTCCTCTTCCGCAATGCACACTTGATGGTATCCTGAGAACCCATCAGTGAAGGAGTAGGCCTCATTTTCTGCAACATTGTCCAATGCTTCGTCACTGAATGGGGTAGGAAATGGGTCATGGATGCAGTCGTTGTTCAAACTTCGGTAATCCACACAGACGCGGATTTCTGACTTGTCCTTATTATTTTGAATTACGATGGGACTCACCCACTCTGCTTCTTCCATAGGGAATATTAGACTTGCCTTCAGCATTTTTTCGATCTCCAGCTTGACTTTCTCCTTAATCTGTGTGTTCAGCCGGTAAGGTCGATGCTTCACTGGCCTGGCGTCCGTTTTCAGCACAATTCTCATTTCTCCGAGGTCCCCTTTGATGCCTTTTAAATCCGCAACCAATGAAGGGAATAGGTCTTCGCATTCCTGGAGGAGACTGAAAATTTCCTTTGTCGTCTCCTCATCCCAGTAGTCCCCAACTGTAGCCAGTTTGGGTTTTTCCTCCGTGCTGATATTTAGTTTCTTCATCTTCAGCGGAAGTAGATGGACTCCTTCAGTGGTAGGCTCTTCTTTAAGGTTCTGCTCTCCTTCTGTCTCTTCAAAGTATAGGTGCCTCAGGTCCTCCAAGTTGTCATCATCTGGATCGCTATCAATCCGTTGGCAAGCCAACTTATGTCTGCCATCAGGATTCAGTACTAATGGCCTCCCGTCGGTGCCCAAATTGTGGAAAAATAGTACCCCTTTTATGGCCTGTAATGCTTGGGACACCAGCTCTGTCTTCCCCTCAAATGAAAAGCACTGAAAAAATTTGTTCACAACCTCCTGCCAAGAACTGGTCCCTCTCTTTCTTTCTTCTTCTACGTACCAGGCATGTGGGATGGTATCCAAGGAGTGGACAAACCGATGTACCCACAACTCCTCTGGGTACGCTACACTCCACCACTGCTCTTGATAGGTTTTCAGGTGGTCTCTCGGATCAGAATTTCCTTGGTACCTTTGCTTGCTGCGAGGTCCTTCGTCTTCCATCAACCGCACCCTCAAGGCCTCCGCCACACATCTCCACCGCGACATGGAGTTGCGGTGAGTTTTCCACCACCTGGTTGATGTGGACTATAGTGCTACGTCCAATAGTGGTATCCTATTTTCCTCTAGTACCTTTTATTCTACCTTAGCGATGAAGGTATTTACTGCTTGCATGTTGGACAAGGTGGGTTACTCCCTTATCTTAGCTCCAATCCAATGGACTTTGGAAATATTGGCACATCTCCTCGTGCTGGTCTTGTACCCACCTTGCTACCAGTCCTCCCAAGCTAGTTCCGACCCCAGCTCTGAGCTCTAGACACTACACCATCTTACGAAGCCGGTTGCTGTCGGGTTAATATAATCCTCCCACTTCCCTGCTATCATCTGATAGAGGTTGTCTAATATCTAAGCATCCTCCCTATTATCCACAGTTTCTGTATATCTCGGACCTTGATACAGGTCGAGAGGCTGAGTGACTCGGACCTCTCCATATTCAAACATCATCAGCTCCTTCTTGAGGTCGATGATGGCATAGTTTTCAAAAGCCCAGTCGATTCCTAGCAATGAAGGGTAGGGATCTTTGTCTCCCATAATATCGATTACTTCCCGTGTAAGTCTTTACCCTTGCAATGTCGACCTCGACATCTTCAAGTCTTCCGATCGGCACAATGCAGTACTAGTTCGCCATCCTGACCTAGATTGGCGAGTAAGTCAGTTGTGGCTGCCCTAGAGCTCCCCATGTCTTCTGAGGCAGGATATTGACGTCAGATCCCAAGTCGAGCATGGTGTATTTGATCTGAAATCTCGCAACCTGTGTGTTTAACCAAAACTTTTTTCCTATTTTTATTTTGTTCCGCTTGACCCACTGTACATACTGGGGTGCTGTGTTCGAGGAGTGCCTCGTTCCTATGTTCCCCTGCAATACGTCCTCCAATGTATGCTTGAGCTGTTCTCGCATCGAAGCATTGTCAACAATTTTGAGGAATAGGTGGAGCCATTCCTCAATCAGAGCCCCCGTAGTGCTCTGTTCTCCGGCATCATTCTTCACAGGTACCTCAATACCTTTGTCTCCCCCCAGCTGGGCAAAATTCTCTACCGCCTCCTGGAAATATTTCTTCTGCATTTCCGGCCTGATTAGTTGTTTCGAGGATGCGAGCCTGATCACCTATATCGTCTCCTTTTCACGAGCATCCTCTCCCGTTTTCTTTCCTCCTTGCATCACTATGGCTATGTTCTGCATGTCTTGAGTCGCTGTCCCTCGAGGTTCTGCATTTACTAGATTTGTGCCTCTCTGCCTTGCTCGTTCCTCCCACTTCTTGATAAGTTCAGGGAAGTCCTCTGATGCGTGGGTGTTCACATGGCACTAGGAACACTAGGGTCTTATGGGTAAGGGGCATTCACGGGCCACGTGACCCTCTTGATCGTAGTTGTAGCATTTCAGTGGAACCCGTCCCCCTGTGCGCCCCCCGCACATACCGTTTCCTTTGCCTCTAGGAGCCTCATTCACCCTGTAGGAGGGCTAGTCCAATTAGTCTGCCAGTGCATCTAGAGCTCTGCACTATTCGATGTTGTGAGTTGTGGAACCACATAACTCACAGTCTACGTTGTTCGAAACATTGGATTACTTCTGCAAAATCGGACATGTCCGAGGCTGATGACCCACCATTCGGAAAATTTCACAATACTCTGTTGCGGCTTGGGTTGGTTGATGTGGGAACCCTACATACGGTTGTTGCGGTGGATAGACCGCTTGCGGGTTTATCAGCGTGCCTCCCCCGATAGGTGGAGTCCCCTGTACTACCGCTACTGAGGGCCCCACTCCCGGGCTTCGCAATCGAGGACACTCATTTTCCACGTGCCCTTCTACCAGGTAGTGTGTGCACCAGACATTCGGCCTAGCTGGCCTGATAGGCTGCATCTCCTTAATTTTTTCGATCAGATTGGAAATCTGATGTTGTAGTCCCAGTAGGGATGGGTCTTGTAGGGCCGGCCCTCCCCTATATTCCTGAGGGTAGCCTGCCATCACCTCTATCTTCATAGCCTATTCTAAAGCATCCTGTAAGTTGTCGATATTTTTCTAAGTTAGGGGGGTTTGTGTCAAGGGAAGCAGAGCCTTGATGAACCAGTCCCTCTGATGGTTTGGGTTGATCGGGTAGTTGAGTTTCCCAATCGTATATTTGAACCTGCGTATCAGCTCCCACGTAGTCTCTCCTTCTCTTTTCTTGATCTCCCATAGTTCGGACAACCCTTGCTGGTCTGTTTGGGGAAGCTTTAATTCTCATAAAAAATCTCGCTTGACGTCTGCAATTGCTGGATTCGGGTGGGCCTCTAACCACTTTATGAACCAGTGCAATGCCCTTTCTCTCAGCATGGTTTGGAATTCTATTAGCTTTCCTGCATCTGGCATCTTCCGAGCCCTCCATATGGCTTCACAGAGGTACCAGTGCTGTTCCACATCATCGTTACCCTGCCCAGAAAATTATGGGTACCGGGTGAATGACCCTGCCATATTCACTTGCGGAGGTGTGACTAGAATGAACCCTTCGGGTCCTAGTTGCGTAATTATGGCACTAGTAAGTGCTATACTACCAGTAATACTGCTATTATCATGCGTTTCCGATGACAATGGACTGCTATGCAATCGACTCAACTCTTTTAACTTAACGAAAATATCACTTAAAGGTTTATAGAGTACTAGGGGAAGGTAGGGATACATGCCATTCAAACTTTGGGAAGTAGGAATACTTGGAGATATCAATTCCATCCTTTCTTGGAATAACCGCTGCATCGCGACGTACCACTCGCCATCGGAACCTTCTTCGGGCTGCACCTTTACATCTCCTTCATTAGACATCATCTCCCTCTTCCTCCTGGCTGGGCTCCCATACACCCACCGCACTCCCACAATGGTCCCTTCCATCTCCTGGGGACACACCTAGCCTTCCATATCCACTATCCTCTGAGGCGCCTCCTCTTGATCCTTCCTACTACTCCCTCATCATTTTAACTCCCACATCACCCTTTCTTGCCACCTGTCGGCGATCTGCGCCCTCCGATGTGTACATCGCTCCCTCAACCTCCTTACAGTCTCAGCATCCAGTCCCCCACTCCCCCACTTCACATTTCACGTAGAATTTGTCCCTCAGGCCCTTCCCCTAGCACTGGAGGTTTACTCTTCCATGCTTGATTTCTGGAATTCCATCAGCCCTTCGTCCACCATCAGGGCCTTAATCCACAATGGAATTTCCTTAAGCAGCTTCCCTCTTAGCCCATATCGGAATATATCCTTAGCTCTGGAGAAGGACTAGTAGCACTCCGCGACAAACTCCACAATATACCCATCCAAGGTAGACTCTACCCAAAAATCTACAGCGCGGGTCAACTCAGTATCTAGCCGATGCAGGGCCGCCAGATCTCTGTGCACCCACTTGTGGTTGATCTTCCATGATTTTTCCTTATTCACCTTGGTCTGTAACCTCTGCAACCAATTATGGAGGTCGCTAGGGAATTTTCCCTAGAAGATCTCCTAGGTATCACTGGCAAAATTTGAGAAAAGGACTAGATCCTTGAGCACCTTCTCCTTTTGATTAGTTAGCTCCGCTTGCTGAGCTATAAACTGGTCCAGGTGTTTATCCCACCATCTCTGTATTTCTCCTTCAAAGATCCTTGATACCATGATCTAGTTCCCCTAATGAAGTTTAGGGTCCCAGCAACAGAACCATTTGTTGGTGAGAAAATAAGTCTCGCGGGCAAGACCCAGGTTCAGGGATTGGGGCCAACAAAGGAGTCCGTTGTAGTCTAGAACCATGCTGGCATTTTAACCCTACTCCAGGAAGGAGAGAGTCTCACTCGAGGCATGCCGTGACCACATGCAGAAGGGGAACAGACCGGTAGGGGCGGATGGATTCACAGCTCAAAGTTAACATAGAATCATTTGCATACATAACATCATACATAGAAGATCGTCTCTAATCATTATGCAGATACTAAGAAAATAAAATTTTAAGGTACTGGTTTACATCGCATACATGAACCTGTTGCAATAAGACAACAACCTTCAAGTATATTAATAACCTTCAGCTGGATCCAAAGTTACATCGCTCAACAGGAAGAGATTTCCATTTCTATTATAGACGTCCCACAGGACAGAGAGATAGATAATACAACCATGATAGATCAATAAAAGCCTAGGAACTACAAGGATGTCATGCTCAGGACAGAGCTCTTCTGTAGCGTCTGCTCGATCCTCTTCAATCCCTCTGCATCCGTGCATGATATTCTTTTTGGCTGGGTGACAACCTATTTATTCACCCACCAGCACAACTGCTAGTTTCTCTTGTGTTCTTCTTCAGCTGCTTTCGACTTCTTTCTGTTGCCCATGAGCTCCGTTATTTTTTCTCTGCCGTATCTTCTCTTCGTCTGCACTTATCTGCATTAGCCTCACTCAACAGCCTCCTCGTTCCTCCGTTAACCTCAAGCAGCCTCCGGCACCACGGTATTGTTGTTTTGCCATGGGGACGCATCCAAGAACCCCGAAATTCCGCTCCCTATCTCAAAATTCAAAACAAGGCCTCTGAAGAAGTTGACAACAGATGTATGCGAAAGAGTGATCCAAATATTCCTCTAGTGATGTAATAAAGTGAAACCCATGCATTAGTTAAAACAATCAAAAGATGCATTTACGACCATGAGAAAAAGTGAAAACAACACTTGCGAAAATTAAAGAAAGTGAAAGAAACACATGCGAGCTTGAAGAAAAAGAAAAAAAGAAACTTGTTAAAGGGAAATCAAGAAAAAATGACAGTCATGAAAGTGAAAGTAACTCTTGTTAAAGAAAAAGGTGCAAAAAAGTGACAATTTAGAAGACTCACTAGAGTGATGATACAATTGTCACTAAGAGTGAGAGAGACTGCCAAATAATGTTGCACATTGACTGTTGACCTGGATTGTGTAGTGCACTGACCGTGTCAAATACACAAGCATTGTTAGTAGGGGTTGCAAAGGGTCTAGGATTTTCTCAATTCATTTTACCAAGGACTGTGCAATCACTGTTACTAGTGACTTTGCATCATCTATTTTCAAAGGTTGCACAAGAATCATTCTCAAGAATTATACACTGCTTGTCTACAAAGATAAACATTAACTATTGAGCTTGCAAGAAAGAGGTGTGTTGGTGATTGCATTGAAAGCTAAGCACGTGTAAGAAAGTGGATTTGATAATTAAAATCTCAGAAGAAGGCTTAAAACATCAACCAATTATGAAGTGACTATGATCAACATGAAATGACATATCATAAGATCACAATGAGGCTTCAAAATTCAAGTTGAGGCAAAATTTTAGAGAGTTTTTTTTGCAACGACAGTAGAAGTGTTATTATTCCATTAACAATTAAGTATTTTCCACTAGATGTGTTAATTTTTACACTGCTCTATGTTGTTTCAATTACTTTAACCGAATTAAATTCTTCAATTAATAATATTTCAATAGAAATTAATTCTTTTCATCAATAAACTGTAACTGAAAATAGAAAATTAATGCAATGACAATAGGAGACAATCAATCACATAAAAAAGAGACACAAATTTGGTCAAAGACCAGGGAAAAACCCCACAAGGGGGAAAGCATTTGTAATTATTCTTCTATTAGATTGTCATAAAATGTTCAACAGAGATTACAATGAGCCAATACAAAACTATCCAGCAAAATCAACCAAACAACATCTAGAAATATGATCTAGGAAAAAATATTGATCAGAGTTACCTTTCCCAATCTACGGTCAACTAGGTCACCTATAAAAAAAATGAAACCTAAGTCCCAGTCACATGGAGGAAGGGTCATGCATGCAATCGATGATTATCAGCCACACAGTTAAGCCTGTATGTGTGCGGTTGCAGCTGGAAATTTCTAGTGTTAACCTTGTGGTCGGAACCCAAAAACCCTAATCACACGTGAAAGCTTTGGACCCTGCAATTTTAGACCTGTACAAACCAAATTCCAAGAACCCACTTCAGACCTGTGTGAACCAAACCAAAGAAGAGAGAAGAAGAAGATACTTGATGATGATGTCCAAATGAGGGTCACTTGAATTGTATTTATAGGCTTCCAAGGGTGTCCAAGTTCACTTTAGGGCTGACCTGATTAAATGTGACATTATGGGATTCACTTCAAAAATACACTTTCCCTTGTCCAAATCCAATGCTTCAAAGGATATCCTTTGAGAAAGAGGAATCTAGTCCCATGATTGGAGTTTATCATTGAGCTGCCAAATTAACAATATGAATTTATGGTCATTTTCCCTAATGATTGGTGGCTTTCATTTGATCTTAAGATAATTTTTCCAGGTTTTTATTCAGGAATATAGGCCTTCGAGGGGATATTACAATGTTCCACTACACAACATGCATAGGTTGCTTTTCACCTTCCACAGAGTAGTGATGATACTACAAATGCAACATTTTTCCTGCAAATCAAAGCATTGGGCACTTTGATGACTTGAGATGATGATTAACACCCTAAAGTACCCCCTAGATGCTAAAATGTTGAGTTCCTTTTTCTTGGTGTTGGATTTACATGTTTTTGTACATAACAAACCTAATACGCTCTGAGGCTGTCCTTGATACTATTTGGTGGGTGTTGCCTCATCTAGAGTCTAAATGATGATCGTAACTCCCAAGATGAAAAGGGAGGACTTGTACCCACTCTTGGCACCCTAATGTTGGAGAAAGACAGTTCCACGTCACTCATCTAACCCTTTAGAGGGTGACGTAAGGTACCCATAGCATGGTTTTTGGACATAGAGGAACTTCTTGATGGTATTCCCTCAAGAATTGGAGTTGATTACGATGATGGGATATCTAATTAGCCCCACACGTGTGGGAGTTTATAGAATTATGTTATTAATTAAGTTATGGGGTTGACTTGTAACCCCGTGCATTGTCAAAAAGTCAAAGTAAAACTAGTTTTAGGGCATGTAGCTTGATATTTTTGTAATAGTGAAGGGATAGACCTCATATAAGTAAAGGATCCTTCCACTTCATTTTTTCATAACACGTTTGAATTCATTGTCCTTAGAGAGTGTTAATTGACTTGTCTACCACTATGCTTCATAAAAATGTGATTTTTTAGGAGCATCTTACTATTGGAGATTGATTTTTGCTTTGGAGATGTATTTTTAGGATTGAAAAAAGGAATTTATTGGAATAAATTGTAAGTTTATTGTTGAATTTTCCATATTTTGCACACGAATGTATTCTTTCTAGAGTTTTTAAATGTTCCATGACTAAATTCTTTATATTTATTAGATATTGTGGTAAATTTTTGCATGTTAAAAATATTCTTCCATTAAACCTACAGAAGAACTCATAGGGTGTATATTCTATATTTAATTTATTCCCTCACGAAAAAGATAATTAAGGTTTTACTTTATGATGTATATGATAAACTAATGCGAAAGAGTGATCCAAATATTCCTCTAGTGATGTAATAAAGTGAAACCCATGCATTAGTTAAAACAATCAAAAGATGCATTTACGACCATGAGAAAAAGTGAAAACAACACTTGCGAAAATTAAAGAAAGTGAAAGAAACACATGCGAGCTTGAAGAAAAAGAAAAAAAGAAACTTGTTAAAGGGAAATCAAGAAAAAATGACAGTCATGAAAGTGAAAGTAACTCTTGTTAAAGAAAAAGGTGCAAAAAAGTGACAATTTAGAAGACTCACTAGAGTGATGATACAATTGTCACTAAGAGTGAGAGAGACTGCCAAATAATGTTGCACATTGACTGTTGACCTGGATTGTGTAGTGCACTGACCGTGTCAAATACACAAGCATTGTTAGTAGGGGTTGCAAAGGGTCTAGGATTTTCTCAATTCATTTTACCAAGGACTGTGCAATCACTGTTACTAGTGACTTTGCATCATCTATTTTCAAAGGTTGCACAAGAATCATTCTCAAGAATTATACACTGCTTGTCTACAAAGATAAACATTAACTATTGAGCTTGCAAGAAAGAGGTGTGTTGGTGATTGCATTGAAAGCTAAGCACGTGTAAGAAAGTGGATTTGATAATTAAAATCTCAGAAGAAGGCTTAAAACATCAACCAATTATGAAGTGACTATGATCAACATGAAATGACATATCATAAGATCACAATGAGGCTTCAAAATTCAAGTTGAGGCAAAATTTTAGAGAGTTTTTTTTGCAACGACAGTAGAAGTGTTATTATTCCATTAACAATTAAGTATTTTCCACTAGATGTGTTAATTTTTACACTGCTCTATGTTGTTTCAATTACTTTAACCGAATTAAATTCTTCAATTAATAATATTTCAATAGAAATTAATTCTTTTCATCAATAAACTGTAACTGAAAATAGAAAATTAATGCAATGACAATAGGAGACAATCAATCACATAAAAAAGAGACACAAATTTGGTCAAAGACCAGGGAAAAACCCCACAAGGGGGAAAGCATTTGTAATTATTCTTCTATTAGATTGTCATAAAATGTTCAACAGAGATTACAATGAGCCAATACAAAACTATCCAGCAAAATCAACCAAACAACATCTAGAAATATGATCTAGGAAAAAATATTGATCAGAGTTACCTTTCCCAATCTACGGTCAACTAGGTCACCTATAAAAAAAATGAAACCTAAGTCCCAGTCACATGGAGGAAGGGTCATGCATGCAATCGATGATTATCAGCCACACAGTTAAGCCTGTATGTGTGCGGTTGCAGCTGGAAATTTCTAGTGTTAACCTTGTGGTCGGAACCCAAAAACCCTAATCACACGTGAAAGCTTTGGACCCTGCAATTTTAGACCTGTACAAACCAAATTCCAAGAACCCACTTCAGACCTGTGTGAACCAAACCAAAGAAGAGAGAAGAAGAAGATACTTGATGATGATGTCCAAATGAGGGTCACTTGAATTGTATTTATAGGCTTCCAAGGGTGTCCAAGTTCACTTTAGGGCTGACCTGATTAAATGTGACATTATGGGATTCACTTCAAAAATACACTTTCCCTTGTCCAAATCCAATGCTTCAAAGGATATCCTTTGAGAAAGAGGAATCTAGTCCCATGATTGGAGTTTATCATTGAGCTGCCAAATTAACAATATGAATTTATGGTCATTTTCCCTAATGATTGGTGGCTTTCATTTGATCTTAAGATAATTTTTCCAGGTTTTTATTCAGGAATATAGGCCTTCGAGGGGATATTACAATGTTCCACTACACAACATGCATAGGTTGCTTTTCACCTTCCACAGAGTAGTGATGATACTACAAATGCAACATTTTTCCTGCAAATCAAAGCATTGGGCACTTTGATGACTTGAGATGATGATTAACACCCTAAAGTACCCCCTAGATGCTAAAATGTTGAGTTCCTTTTTCTTGGTGTTGGATTTACATGTTTTTGTACATAACAAACCTAATACGCTCTGAGGCTGTCCTTGATACTATTTGGTGGGTGTTGCCTCATCTAGAGTCTAAATGATGATCGTAACTCCCAAGATGAAAAGGGAGGACTTGTACCCACTCTTGGCACCCTAATGTTGGAGAAAGACAGTTCCACGTCACTCATCTAACCCTTTAGAGGGTGACGTAAGGTACCCATAGCATGGTTTTTGGACATAGAGGAACTTCTTGATGGTATTCCCTCAAGAATTGGAGTTGATTACGATGATGGGATATCTAATTAGCCCCACACGTGTGGGAGTTTATAGAATTATGTTATTAATTAAGTTATGGGGTTGACTTGTAACCCCGTGCATTGTCAAAAAGTCAAAGTAAAACTAGTTTTAGGGCATGTAGCTTGATATTTTTGTAATAGTGAAGGGATAGACCTCATATAAGTAAAGGATCCTTCCACTTCATTTTTTCATAACACGTTTGAATTCATTGTCCTTAGAGAGTGTTAATTGACTTGTCTACCACTATGCTTCATAAAAATGTGATTTTTTAGGAGCATCTTACTATTGGAGATTGATTTTTGCTTTGGAGATGTATTTTTAGGATTGAAAAAAGGAATTTATTGGAATAAATTGTAAGTTTATTGTTGAATTTTCCATATTTTGCACACGAATGTATTCTTTCTAGAGTTTTTAAATGTTCCATGACTAAATTCTTTATATTTATTAGATATTGTGGTAAATTTTTGCATGTTAAAAATATTCTTCCATTAAACCTACAGAAGAACTCATAGGGTGTATATTCTATATTTAATTTATTCCCTCACGAAAAAGATAATTAAGGTTTTACTAATGGAAAATTATCTTTCCACCCTTACTCCAAACAATTTTCATCTTTATTTAAGAAATTTCCCTAAAACTCCAATTTCCCAATGCTAGAATAGAAACTGGTTGAGTTCGTGTTGATAAAAGATTCTTTAAACCAATTATTTTCTTGTCTTTTATTTCTTTTAGGATTCCTAACGAAAGTTGCTATAACATTTCTAGGGCTAAATTGCTTGTAGGTTACTTTTGGATGGATGTTTCTAGATGAAACTCTAGGGTTTTCCTCTATAAACCATATAAACGCAAAATCTAGCTTTTTGTGGTAAAATGTCTCTGAATAGGGCTAACATCATTCTTCCCAAAAAAATTTGTGCCCTATAAAACCTAAACCATATTCAAGCTTAAACTTGAAGTCTATTTAAAAGTTTATCTTGTTCTTGTTAAATGAAGTTAGAGGAGGAAGGGTTCAACTAGATTTAGCGGGTGCACTAAATTTGGGAGAGGGACCCACAAGTGGGGCCAAGGTGTAGAAATTACTTTTTTTATTGTTTTTTACTTGGGAAAATTTGAATTTTCCTATTGTAAAAAATTAGATCGATCTCAATCATCCATGGAGATCTAATCTCATCCATTCATTGCAGTGGTGGGCCCAAGTTAACTTCTAAGAGGGAAAATGGTGAAGAACTTAGACATTATACAGTAGAAGATCTTGGTGTTTAGCTCAAAAAAGAAGAGAAGCATTCAAATCAGCCTTAGGGTTTCATATTAATGAATTGTAGAGAGAAGAGAGGTTGATTCAGCTCAAATCACCTTCAACAATTCGCAGAACTTCTTTCCAAGAGCTAGTATTTGTGCGTAGAAAGGGTTATGCTTGGATGTACGAACTTCGAAGAGCGCGAAAAAAGGCTAAGTTTGTTTGAAGTGCTCATACTAGTGCACAAATGGTTTTCATAGGAAGAGGGGAGTTTTTCTATCATGATTATAATCTATTTATGAAGATTTGCTTAGAATAATAATATAAAAAGCACCAATATTGTAGGATTTCCCCCGGTTGCGATGTCTTGGGTAAATTTAAGTGTACTATGTGTTAGCCCCCCTATAAATTCTCGACAAGCAAGTCAAATAGATTATCAGGGTTTCATAATGCCTCTCCCCCTGAAAATCCATCCTCCTTGAAGTCTCTTTGTGCTGTGCCTTATATAAGTCCCCTCTGCTGGTTATTTTCCCTAAGACCTGTAGTTGCCCCTTGTACCCCTGCAAAATTCCCCTTTTCCCCTTTTTTCCTCCTTCTAACAGAGTGCCTTCGTTCCCCTCTATTTCCCCTATTAGCCCTCTAAAACCCTCCAAAATCCCCTCTAAAATACCTACACCCTTTGTTGTCCCCAAATCCCTCTCCATCTCCCTACCGTTACCCCTTCTAGCCTTCAATTTCATTTAAAATGGCTTTAAACCCACTTTCCGACTATATGATAGGCCTAGCCCTTTCTCTGCTAGCCCCGCGCCCTTTTCTCCCCATGTAACCCAACGCCGTGACCTAAGCGCTGTCCCCAAAGGCGCTTCCCATAAACCATGAAACTTTATAATAAGACTTTATATTATAAAGTCCCCTTGCTTTCATCTCCACCGTCCGTCTAAAATATGATCCGACGGTGTGGAGTTTGCCCGATCAGTGGTCCCCACTCTCGTCCCCGCGCACTGTTCAAAACCGCCTGTTTATTCCGCACTGCCTTTGGGCCATGGGCGGTTTTTCTCCATCGCCTAGCGATTCCACCCATTGCTTGCCACCTGTCCTCCTGTACATTTTCAAAACCACTAACCCCGCCCATTAAAGTCATCCCCCGCGCGTTATTGTTCAGACACGGTTGCCCAGTGAAACTGCCGTGGACCGTCCGATCTGTAGCGGGCCACCCGACGGCTATCGCTCGCCAAAGGTGCCCAATGTTTAATGAAGTTGCGCAGGTGATAGTCCATGTCCTGGCCCACCGTCCGTCGTCCTCCGCTGTTGATCTCCACCACGATCAACGGTCCAGTTTCGTCTGCCTGCCGTTGACCATTCCACCGTCGCCCGGGTCTCCGCGTCATCCGTCCACTTGGCTTTCCGTACACCATGTCGTCTCCATGTGCACCCCCCGTACAGTCTTCTATTCCATTGCATGTATTGGTTCTTTTTTGCATTTTTTAGTGTTTTCCACGTCTATCTGATCTGCAGACCATCACCATTCACCATGAGCACGTTATCCATTCCTTCTGCGATTCGCTCCTCCACATCGTCATCCGCTCGACCTTTCACCGCCTCCACATCATCTGCCACCCCATTCATGTTTTCCTTAACTAGTTTGTGTATTTTGTAGGGTTGCTAGAGGTGAAAAACTGCCATGATTCAGCTGTACCATCTTAATGGCGTGTTGCGTAGACGGAATTAAATCTGGGAGTGGGTTCTATCGCGAATATTGTCAAAGAAAGTGGCTGACAGGACTTACACTGAAGAAGAGCAGGGCTCAAACTCTGTGGATCCTTCGGCGCCATTAAAGCCCAGTTTTTGTTGATCGAAGCATTTATGAGTAGCAAGGTGTGCCAGCGCAGGGCAAAGAGGTTAAGGCACACTAATGAAGATCTTGAGCCTCAAATCTGCAGTCTAAAGAGGCAAAGCACTAGTTAGAGGACCCCGAGGACCGATCAGAAGGTCTTGAGCATGAGTAAAAGGTAACATCAGGGTTTATTCATCAGCAGAATTTTTTTCTTCGTCAAGTACAGGGCACCCATACTTCTTTTATTATGCACGATGTCCCTGAAGGAATTGCCACCCTAACAGCAGTTCGAGACCATCAGAACATTTATGTAGCAGACTCCTCAGCATTCCATTCGCTCTTTGTTTATTCACTTCCAGTACAGCAGAACGCCACAGCCGAAATATGTCAAAGTCATACCCAGAGAAGATCACTCCTGCATAAAGTGGTGACAGAGATTAAATACACAGTAGTCAAACAGAATGGGCTTCGGCCCTGCATTCATTTCTGTGTTTAATATCACATTTAGTGGTCACCTACCTCCTCAGTCGATCTTTTGTTCATCCTCTGCTATAAAGCGTAGAAGGAAATTATTGTAAAGGTTGTTGATGAGATATCAGAGAAATGAAAGTATTTTCCTCTTGAGACAAGTTCTCTGTGTAATCTTGTATGATAGGCTGAGATTTGATGTATTCAGACTGAATGTTCAAGTTGTGGGCAATGATGTACCTGATTGGTGTTGTTTTTAATATGACAAGCACATTTCTTTGGATCCTGATCTAAAGCAGCTGGTGATGTTTTCCTTTCTCTGTATTTGTGATTGACTTGCTTTCATTTCATTATGTTTCTTCAGGCTCGCATCAGAAGTTTGGCATAAGATTTACCCTTGGTAGGTACCTTATGTTGCTGCTCTCCCAACCTTTATGTTTTCTTCTTATATGTGTATCTGAATATTGATTTCAATTGATTTAACCAATGTAGTGGATGTCATTGCCTGCTCTCTGATGTATGAGTTAATGAAATCTATGTTTATATGTTCTTGTTATGATTTAGTTAGATGAGTTGAGAACATTGGGAGGTCTAGAACCCTGTCTCTGCCTCACTAGGATCTTTCCATCTCATTAAGCCTTCCTAAGATCCCTTGTCTTGCCTCCGGTTTTGTCCAAGCAGGTCTGGAGTTAAATGACCTCTGACCTGATCTATAGACAGAATTGGCTGGTTCCCCTTCACTCATTTTCAGTCCTTAATGTTCCATTCCATCAACCATCTTTTAAGATCCAAATGCTCTAGATGACTAGCCCAACTGAAAGCTTGCACATTGAACACAAGTAAATCCTTTCTTGACTCCATTGCCCAATGGCTTTGATGTTTCCTGAGTTATCTATCTTTGTCTAGTTTCCTCTTTTCTCACCCTTGTTTTATATTCTACCCTTCATTCCTGATTCCCAACAACCAAACATAAACCAATAAACAAACCCTGTGCATATAACTAGCCTAAAATCATAACATCCGAGCTTCAAAGACATAAACCTTTGACTATCATAGAGAGATCCCTCTCTAGACCTAGGAGGGCTAGATCCTAAGGTCCCAAAGTGGTTCTATGTTGTCTCATCTTTTGGTCTTGTCAACCTAGCCAAAACATGGGAACCCCAACACTATGTATTGTGTGTTTATCTTCATTTGTTCCTTATTTCCACTACATGATAGTTGGTAAACTCATACTATTTGTGAATTAAAGTTTGAGTTCAGCTTCAACTCTTCACTTAGTAAAAATTCACAAATTTGTTAGCTGGGTTTTAGAAAACTAACACGGTATCAGAGATTTGTCTCTAACTGAAGACCAGTGTTGTGTTTTCGACCTCAAGAATAGGTTAAGGTGCAGAGGGAAGGAAAAAAAGAGAAAAAGAGCTGTGCAAGGGTTTCTAGCATCACAACTTAGGGTTTAACCCATAGAGTGCCAGTTTCACCATTTAAACCAATGCACAATAGTTTCTAAAGAGTTCGACCATCAAAATTTATTACTAAGGGTTGATACCATAACACAATTTGGAGGGGGCAAAAAATTTCTACTCATGGAAAGAGAGGATTATTGTGTTCCTGAGGAGAAGGGTGTGAAGGAGTTTGTGGAGAACCACCAACCACACCAATTAGCCCCCAACAGTTGGATTAGTATAACAAGAATGATGTAAGAGAGAGAAGGATAATTCTTGAGGGAGTCAAAGACCACATTGTGCCACATCTTTCTGGCAATAAGTGTGCCAAAGAAATGTGGACATTTATTTTGAACCTCTACCAAGGCTCAAGTGAAGCTAAAAAACGTGTGCTCAAGGAAAAACTAAGAAATATTTGAATGGGAAAGTCTTGTCCCATAATTTATTATCTCACTAGGTTCACCTAGGTGAAGGATGAGTTAGCTGGTGTGGGGGAGATAGTACTTGAAGTAGATGTTGAGAGCCTTACGCTGTTAGCGCTTCAAAAATCATGGGAAAACTTCCATGACATAGTGAGTGGTAGAGAGAAGCTTTCAGGCTAGGAGTGGTTTTTGGGTGATTGTGTTCAAGAATCAAGAGGAGATTTAGAGGAAACTTAGATCATGTTGGGTGTGGAGCATGATTATCATCCTAATTTAAAGGTCTTTGTTTCAGTTGGATGTATATCCTAGGAAGACTATACACCCCTACACAATTCCCCCCCACCAACGAGGGTTTGGAGGAGCCCATTGCCCCCGGTTGAGGGGTCTGAGGGCTAGCAGGGGTTTGGGGGCAACGCCCCCAAAGCTAAAAGTAGATGTAAAATTTCCTTGTAAAATATTGTACTTTCATAGTCAATCTGGTCATTCATTAAGCGGATGATCTGATGGTAGAAGTTATGTTTAATTTAGGATTTTTTTCCCTAGAAGGAAACCTCTCTATTGTATGAGGTAATTGTGTTGCGGCTGTGTGTTGAGAGTGTATTCCGAGCAAGAAAGAGAAAGGGGGACTATGTGAGAGAGTAGAGTATATTACAATAGATCTACTGTAGATTGTGTCTCTTCATTTTGCTAGATAATATAAAGGAAGGACTGGTTGTTTCTCCATGGATGTAGCCCAAGTTGGGTGAACCACATATATCTGTGTCTCTCTTGTTTTATATGTTTTTTTTGTTCGTATGTGTGCATATTTTTATGTGTTTCATTGCTCTGTAATATATATTTTCTAACAGATCAGGAGCTCATGTCAAGAATGAGGAAGAGGAGAAATTTTCCCTAGCTAGAAAAGGGGCCAAGGCTAAAGGAAAGAAGGGAACATGAGGGGTTGATTCCAAATCCAAAGACAAGAAAGAAAAGAAGGATCTCAACAAAATAAAATTCTTCCAGTGCCATCAATTGGGAGAGTATGCCACCAAGTGTCCACAGAGGAAGAAGGTGTCCAAAAAGGACTAAGTGGCAACTTCGGCATAAGTGCACAAGTTCATATCCAAGTTTGAGAAGGAATTCTCACTATAGATTGTGTGGAAGGATATGTAGGCAACAACATATGGTACGTTGGTAGTGGAGCATCAAGCCATATGACTCGGAACAAGGAATATTTCAGTCAATTGATGAAGGACATGCATTTTCACAGTGAGTTAGGAGATGTTGGCACGTACTTGACCAAGAGCGTGGGTACTGCCAGATTTGAGAGGGAGTCTAGTAACCCTCTTTATATCAAGGATGTCCTTTATGTTCTAGGCCATAAAAAGAAAATTGTTTTTGTTTCAACTATAGAGGACAAGGGTTATGAGGCCATTTTCAACAGAGGAAAGGCCTACCTCAAGTCCTTAAATTTTGGAGCCATGAAGAAAATCAATGTGAGGATGAAGAACCTTTATAGGCTATAGTTTGAGATAGACACGACCCTAAGTAGTAGAAAGGAGGGTCGTGAGTAGGGCTTATACCTTAGGGAGTTATGGCACATGCATATGGGACGTTCACACCATGGAGCACTACAAATCCTTAGGGACATAACCACAGGATTGCCACAGTGCACCATAGACCAACAAGACATGTGCAAGGGCTGCACACTTGGGAAGTATGCTAAGACCTCCTTTCTCACCAATGAAAACTGAGCCAATGGTATATTTGACTTGGTTCATTCGAATGTAGGTGGTCCATTCACTTCTCCATCCCTTATGGGATACAAGTATTACGTCACCTCTAGACATAGGTATTGATGTATCTAGTGAACACATGACCTGACATTTTCTATGCAGGGAACCAGTTAAGTTAGTTCATGGTAGAGCCTACTAGAGTACATTGGGTTGTTTCTAAGCATATTCCTAGATACCTTATAGGCACAATGGATTATGGATTGATGTACAGATAGATTGATGGAGTGAACTTGGAAGGCTTCACCGATGCAAATTGGGAAGGGAGTTCCATAGATAGGAAGAGTACCTCAGGTTGTTCCTTCATTGTTGGGTCAACAATTTTTTCTAAATTCAATGAGAAGGAGTGATCAGTGGCACTGAGCTCAACAAATGTTGAATACGTGTTTTCCAATTTGGCAGCTTATGAGGCCATCTAGTTCAGGAAGTTGTTTATTGGGCTATTTAGTCATAGGTCAGAGCCTAAAATCATACATTGTGATAATCAGAGTTGCATCAAGCTCTCTAAAAATCCAGTGTTCCATGATCGCTCCAAGCACATTGAGATCATGTACCATCATATCAGAGATTGTGTTAAAAGGGGAAAGATCAGACTTTAGTACATTCCTACAGTACAACAGATAACTAACATATTGACCAAGGGTTTTCCTAGAAGGAGCATTGTCTACTTCAAGGACAAACTGGGTGTAGTTCATAATACCTTCCTCTCTAAGACAGAGTGTTAAATGAAATTAGAGGAAGAAGAGTTCAGCCAGATTTGGTGGGTGCACTAAATTTGGAAAAGGGACTCACAAGTGGGGCCAAGGCACAAAATTTACTTCTTCTATTGCATTTTACTTAGGAAAATTTTGACAAAATTTTACTATAAATTTTCCTATAGTAAAAATTATGCACTCATGGCTGTGGTGGGCCGAGGTTGACTTTTAAGAGGGAAAAGGGTGCAAAACTTGGTCATTATGCACTAGAATATGTTGGTGTTCGACTTAGTGGAGAAGATAAGCATTCAACTAAACGTTATGGTTTCAAATATGCGAATTGCAAAGAGGAGAGAGGATGATTAAGCTCAGAACACCTTCAACAATTCACATACTTCTTCTAGGGTTGAAATATGTGCACAGAAGAGGTTGTACAGGTTGTACGAACTTGCAGAAGGTCGCAGAAGGGAGGTTGAGTTGGTTTGAAGGGTGAAAATTAGTGCACATAGGGTTTGCAGAGGCAAAGGGAAGTTTTTCCCTCATGATTGTAATATATTTTTGAAGATTTGTTGAGTTGAATAATATAAAAACATCAAGATTCCAGGTTTCCCTAGTTGGGGTTTCCAGGGTAAATTTGTTGTGTATTGTCTATTATGTGTTTGTATTCATTTGTTCCTTATTTCCGCTGCATGGTAGATAACAAACTCAAAATATTTGTCAATCAAATTTTGAGTTCAGTTTCAGCTCTTTACTTAGTAAAAAATTGTGGATTAGCTAGTTGGGTTTTAGAAAACTAACAGTTCCTTTGTACATATAATCATTAAGTGAACCCTTTCTCTAACTACTACATCTCTAATTACTTATTTATCATTGCATATCAATAAGCCCTAGCTTGTGGAGGTCTTTGTCTAGTCTAGGGTTAGTATACTTGATCCTTTATAGAGAATGCTTGAGTCGAGTCCATCATTAAGGTATCTTTCCCTAGCCTACTTATATCACCTAGATCCCTCTAATTAGAATATCCTTAGAGGTGAATATAGGGAAGTGTCCCTTGTGGTGAACTTCCACTAAACAATAGGAGGAAGATTGTTGAGGTGAGAGTGACAATCCTTCCTCATTGTTGCCATTGGGTCTGGCTCTTGCCTTGTGAGTCCCCTCATAAGGTCAGCGAGATTTTGCAGTTAAAAGGACCAAAGAAGAACTACTTTTTGAAATGAGGGAATAAGACAACCAATAATTATGAGAATATAATTATAATAATGGAAAATAATGAAAAAAATTAATATTAAAATAATATTTTCAATATTTTGTTTACTTATTTTTATATAATGAATAAGATTTTTTATAAATGTAGAAATTGCTATAAATTTGGGGCAGCTAAATAATTGAGTATGGTATGAATAAACAATTTTTCCTCCAAACTCCATATATTTCTTTTTTAGTAGATTTCTCTCTTCCAACTTAAATAAAAAAAAAAGTACAGAGTATAACATATTTCAAAATAAACCATATATTTCAGAATAACTATGTCAATAAAACTAAACTTGAATCAAGATGGAGACATTATCATTAAACCCTCCCACTACCTCAAATACACTAAATTGAAAAACCACATACGCGCATCCGACTGTGTCGAGAATCTATTGTTTATACATCTCACATAATCGTGTTATATAGAACTTAGTCAGTAGTGTTAAACATACGTAGTCTACCTATGCTACGTTTTGGCCTTCCCGGCCACCGATATTTTTATATTTTCTGGTACCGCCTCCTTAGGCCCCTTTGCCGAGGTTCGTCTCCATTTCATGTCCGTCACCGTTCACCGTGTAGCTCCGTCTTGGAGCACTCACACTCCAACTCCAGCTCCCCATGCAATTCAAACTCCAGCTCACCGCCCAATTCACATGGTAGACTAACAGGACCAGAGCTCACATCTCTCGAATTGCTGCTCACCTCGTCCATCCAGAGCATTCGCATGTATAATTGGGATCCATAATTCAACATCCCAAATCAATTTCTCTGCTCTTAAAATGAGTTGCTGCTAAATCTGTATGATGGGAAGCTGCAGAATGGAGTAGTTGAGCACATCGATCGTAGATCGGCAAGGCCTCTGGATTCAAGGTGTCCATCCTCGGAGCCTCGCAAGGCATCAGACAACCCCTTTTCATGCTCATGAAAATGAATCCGTTGGTCTCAATCCTTCACCTCTATGATGTCATCAATATGCTTCGCTTCACTGAAGATATCAACCATATGGGCACCACTGCCATTGTATGCCAATTTTAAGAAATAGGGATTTCATATTTACTTCATTTTTAGGTCCTAATTATCACAATTTTGTGTTTTTTTAGGGGTGTGGATTTGTGGGCAAAGAGTAGCTTGAAGCAACCTTGTGGGAATGGATCTTGTGATCATCTCTGCAGGAATTCCACGGAAACTCGGGATGACTAGGGATGATTTGTTCAATATCAATGCGGGAATCGTCCGCACCCTGTGCAAAGGAGTAGCAAGTGTTGTCCCAAGGCAATTGTGAATATTATCAGCAATCCTGTTAATTCCATTGTGCCAATTGCGGCAGAGGTTTTTAAAATAGCTTTTGCCTACCCTTAGCGTTCCATGGGAGTTTAACATTAGATGTTGTAAGAGCAAATACTTTCCTCGTATACAAGCTAAACTTTCTTTTCCACACTTAGTTTTTAGTGGAGTTGGAACCAGCTAATTAGATTAGATTTTCATTCTGGCATTGCTAAGCTTAAGAGTGGTTTAGATTTTCTTTCTGGCATTGTTGAGCTTAAGAGTGGTTTAGATTTTCTTTCTGGCATTGTTGAGCTTAAGAGTGGTTTTTCATTGTAATTTTTTTTTGGGGTTTTCACAATTTGGATATCTCGCTGACCCTTTTCAAAATTCATAGGAGACATCATAATATCTGGTACTTTGATATCAAAATACATTGTTGGTAATGTAAATGAGAGACCAACTTGATCATTGCATGGTTCTGGTTGAACACGCTGAAATCGTAGGTGTGGATCCAAAGGAGGTTGATATTCCCGTGGTTGGTGGGTATGCAGGAATCGCCATTTCTTCACCTTTTATCTAAAATTTTCCTTTTGAAATCAAAAAAATAATGGATGCTTCTATTTTGCTGGTTTGTTTAATGTAGTATTCAAAAATGATTTCGAGCCTGTTAGTATTCTATGTTTATATGTTATATCATTTCTATGATATGAATTCAAGTCTTTCCCTGATATGTTTTTTTTTGTTTTTTTTGGAACTGAAACAAAATTGTGTGCCAATTATGCCACACAAAACTACTTGAAACAACTTGTAATAATTTACCTCTTGATTTTTCTTTGCCTTTTATTCTTTTTCTATTTTTTTTTTTAATTTCCAAAATTTATCGAGTGTCTTATTATCCTCTCAGTTCTTAATAATTGTTTCTTCCTGTGTCTTTGAAGACAACTCTGCATTTTGTGTTACTTTGGGGATATTGTTTCATTATTATTTTTGGCTTTTGTTGATTTTTTTGGATAGTTTGTAGTGATTGATATAGTTTACTGTTACATTTTTAACTTTTTCTTTCTTTGTCTATCTTTTAAGTATAAATCTTTTCCAATCTTTTTCTTGATTTTGGTCTTTTTCAGGCCATTCTTTGCCTTTTGATGAGGAGAAATAAATCTGCTCTTTCATTTCCAACAATTGACTTATTTTCTATTTTTTTTTTAAATCTTTATTTTAAGACTTTCACTAATATATAAAGCAAAAGCAAGACCAATTTTTTTTTAACAGAAACTAAAGTCTACTATCACCGTGCATGAAAATTCTTCATTTTCGAGAGGTCCTTAACAAATCATATTCAAAATGGGGTACAGAGGTTGTTGAGGTAAACATTTATCTGTCATCTATTAATTTGTATAAACTAGAAGGGAATCTATAGTTATAAACATCCACTGGGCAATCCCTTTTTATATGATTTGACTCTTGTTGTTTTATTTAATTCATATTGATTTACGGTGAACCCATGAAAAAAAAGATGGAAACGGAAACAGAGCTGCAGCTTGGTCAATGGTGGGATTTTCTTAATTGTATTTAACATTTATTAAATGTAATGTTTTTCCCATAATTTCTACTATGCAATCCTTTTGATTGGTTACTGAGAACACGGCTAAGGATCAATTTGTTGAATCCGGGCATTTGAAGCAACTAAAGTTTTCTTTAATGAAAGAAAAACATATTAATTTCTATACATTTCAATAGGAAATTGTTAACCTCAATGAAATTCCTTATCTTAATACCTCATGATGAAGTAATGTTATCTTTTAAACTCTAAAAAAAATGTTTCCTTGACATCAACCCAATTTCTTCTCATTTACATGTCTTACATACTTATCTTCATGAATGACTTAATTATAATTTGTTCACAAAAATATTATTTTTTGGAAATATATATTTTCCTTTCCATTTTTAGGTCCTATTTCCTTGCAATGACTCCGAATGTTTTCCAAAAAGCTGAGAACTTTAAGAAATATCAGTCTTACCAACGCATGAAAAGAGGAAAACCCATTTTTCTGGCCATTATGAGAAAAGGAAATGCAATGTGAATATAATTATTGCAATGCCATAAAGAATTCAAATATCAAGAATATTGTGATATTCTCCGTGTGGCCGTAGTCTAACCAGACTGCTTTTTCGCCCTGAAAATTATGGAAATTCCAGTAAGAATTTAAGAAAATCTGGTAGGGATTTTTGTAAATCCACGTTATAACTATCAAACTTTAATATTTTGGGTGCCCTAGAGGTTTTTGATGGTGCTAAATCCATTTCCACCATCAAAATCATGATTCAAACACTGTTACTATAAGATTTCTTAAATTTTTTTGGCCCGGATTCCGACCAATTTTGACGGTTCGGGCAATTCCTCCGTCTCGTTAGACAACTCTATATGTGTGTGATATTATGTCCACGCCTTTCTAACTAGCCAGTGTGGTTTAACATCAGGAAAAGTGGTTGGTTCTAAAAGTGTGGACATAATATTCTTAGATGTGATTATCACCGAAAGATTTTATATGCATTCAAATATAGTTTGTTGTTGGAATCATAATTTTATATATTATAGGAGTAAAGTCCATTTAGCACATTCTCACACTTTTCCAACAATATTACTTTGATATTATTTCTTAAAATAAAGTACATAAAAATAATATTATTTTGATATTATCTCTTACAATGAAGTACATAAAAATATAATTTCAGATTATAGTCAGAAAACCATCTCAAATGAAAATACACTTTTAATTATTAAATAAAATTTATGCTCATAATGGAATGATAATTCATATATTATCCACTATTGGAATAATATTTCTAAATAATATAGAGAAAATATTAATTTAGCATATTCTCCCTCTTTTACAAAATTGTTACTTTCAAACCAAATTTATTCTCTTAACTTGAAGTAAAAAAGGATAATTTTGACGTGTGCTCAGAAAACCAACTCCAACAAAAATGCCCTCTAAATTATTAAGTCAAATTTATGCTCATAATGGAATGATAAACATCTATGTATTACATAATATATATATATATATATATATATATATATGAAACTTTGAAGGTTAAATAATAAAAATATCATAATACTACTACTCAAGTCTCCATATTGGGAGTTACAGTTTGACATGGTAACCTTCACTCATCTCAAAACAAAAACAATTTTGAAGATAATAACAAAAAGACATTTAATCTACAATTCTCATCTTGTATTGACTGTTTTAATATCATGTAATTTATGTTGAATTCCCCTTTTTATGAATTATACTTTGACATAGTAATTTTGACTACATCAAACACTAAAATCTATTTTCTTATTATTATTATTATTATTTAAATCATTGTAGTTTTTCAATAAATAATGTTTAATCTCTTTTTACAAATTTCAAATTTCCTAGGGTTAATTTTTTTTTTTAATAATATATATACACTCTCTAACCAAAACAAAACTGAAGTTTCTCTTTATAAGATATATAGACACTGTAGCCCCACATGGTCAAACTTCAAATCTGATTGAGTGCATTGGAATTACCAGTCACTATTATGGATAACAAATGAGCCACTCCCTATCCAAATATTCCAAGGAAAAAGAGAGTATCCCATGAGATTTACTTTAGAAAATGTATATATAGGCACTACAATGTTCATGATAGAGTATCCAATTAAGATACAATAACATAATTGTAGAGTTTTCTTTAATCAATGAATCATGACAACAAACAACAATATCAAAACTAATAATGGTAAAGTTGGTGAATATCTGGTACAATCCACATTGAACATCCACAATCCAAGATAAATGATGTAAACAACAAAATATCACAATTTAGATGATAAGTGACGTAAACAACAAAATATCACAAACAAACAACAATATCAAAACTAATCATGGTAAAGTTGGTGAATATTTGGTACAATCTACATTGAACATGAACAATCCAAGATAACTTACGTAAACAACAAAATATCACAATTTCGATGATAAGTTATGTAAAAAAAAAAATATCACAAAGAAACAACAATATCAAAACTAATAATGGTATGGTAAAGTTGGTGAATATCTAGTACAATCCACATTGAACATCAACAATCCAAGATAACTAATGTAAACAACAAAATATCACAATTTCAATGGTAAGTGATGGAAACAACAAAATATCACAAACAAACAACAATATCAAAACTAATAATGGTAAAGTTGGTGAATATCTGGTACAATCCATATTGAGCATCAACAATCCAAGATAACTGATGTAAACAACAAAATATCACAATTTTCATGATAAGTGATATAAACAACAAAATATCACAATTTGGATGAGTAAAACTAATGGATTCCATGTAGTTATCTTACAATTGTGATATATAAAAAATGAAGCCTAAAAATAAGTAGTACCAATTTCATTTCACAGTGTCCATTATAATTGCATAACAATAATATATTTATTTTCATCAATGTTTCAATTCAACATATTTGTTTGTTGCACCTAAATTGATCCAAGAACAAGGTTCAATGCAAAAGTCGTGTGATTCTAAATCGAAGAGAATAAAATTATATCATCTACTTTGGATCTTTGGATCTCAATAACATGTAGGATAAGCTAAAACAAAAAAACTAAGAAAACCAAACTAACAATCATAAAATTCTTAGTTTGTATAGCTTTAAGACCATACTCCTCACGTCCCAGTATGCAGTTAATATATGAGAGATGAAATTACTTTGCAATGTTTGGTAGTAGTTACTTTCTCAACTTCTCTAACCCAAATTTGCCAAGACAAACACATTCCAAAATTAAGATTCTTCTCCAAATTGAAATGTTGAAAATATATGTAATTATAACAATGTCTGCATATAAATTCATTGTCACTGTTAGTGTAATTCATTGTCACTATTAGTGTTCACTAACTTTTCATCTGCATTAAATTCATTGTCACCGTCAGTGTTCACTAATTTTCCATCTGCATTCAATGGTCCTGGAAGGTAAAATTATATGATATCAACACAATCCAGTCTTACTTTAGAATAAAAAAATGTTCTTAAAAAAGGGTAAAAAATGGTAGTTCACTTACATGTTAGCCTTTTAGTTTATACAAATTAATAGATTCCCTTCTAGTTTATACAAATTAATAGATGACACATAAACGATTTGTTAAGGACCTCTGGAAAATGAAGAGTTGTCATGGTGATAGTATACTTTAGTTTCTGTTAAAAGAAAATTGGCTTTGTTTTTGCTTTATATATCAGTGAAAGTTTTAAAATAAGGATTAAAAAAAATAGAAAATAAGTCAATTGTTGGAAATGAAGAAAAGAGCAGATTTATTTCTCCTAAAAAAGACCAAAATCAAGAAAAAGACTGGAAAAGATTTATACTTCAGAAGAAAAAAAAAAATGTAACAATAAACTATATTAATTATTACAAACTATCCAAAAAAACCAACAGAAGCCAAAAATAATAATGAAACAATATCCCCAAAATAACACAAAATGCAGAGTTGAAAAACTCAGAGGATAATAAGACTCTATGAATTTTGGAAATTTTAAAAAGGAATAGAAAAAGAATAAAAAGCAAAGCAGACTCAAGAGATAAATTATTACATGGATCATCAAGTTGTTTCAAGTAGCTTTGTGTGGCATAATTGACACACAATTTTGTTTCAGTTCCAAAAAAAACAAAAAAAAACATATCAATGAAAGACTCGAATTCATATCATAAAAATAATATAACATATAAACATGGAATCCTACCTATCCTGCCAGAAATCATATTTGAATATTACATTAAACAAACCAGCAAAATAGAAACCTCCATTATTTTTTTGGTTTCAAAAGGCAAACTTTAGATAAAATTTGAATATTGGCGATTCCTGCATACCCACCAACCACTGGAACATCAACCTCCTTTGGATCCACACCTACGATTTCAGCGTGTTCAACCAAAGCTATGCAATGCTCAAGTTGGTATCTCATTTACATTACCAACAATGTATTTTGAAATTAAAGTTCCAGAAATTATGATGTCTCCTATGAATTTTGAAAAGGGTCAGCCAGAGATCCAAATTGTGAAAACCCCAAAAAAAAATTTACAGCAAAAAACCATTGTTAAGCTCAGCAATGCCAGAATGAAGATCGAATCTAATTAGCTGGTTCCAACTCCACTGAAAACTAAGTGTGGAAAGGAAAGATTAGCTTGTATACCAGGAAAGTATTTGCTCTTACAACATCTAATGTTGAACTCCCATGGAACGCTGAGGGTTATAGGCAACGGCTATTTTAAAAACCTCTGCTGCAATTGGCACAGTCGAATTAACAGGATTGCTGATAATATTCACAATTGCCTTGGGACAACACTTGGTTACTCCTTTGCACACAGGGTGCGAACGATTCCCCCATTGATATTGAACAAATCATCCCTAGTCATCCCGGGTTTCCGTGGAATTCCTGCAGAGATGATCACGAGATCCATTCCCACCAAGGTTGCTTCAAGCTACTCTTTGCCCACAAATCCACGCCCCTAAAAAAACACAAAAATTGTAATAATTAGGACCTAAAAATGAAGTATATACGAAAGCCCTATTTCTTAAAATTGTGCATACAACGACAGTGGTGCCCATATGGCTGCTATCTTCAGTGAAGCCAAGTGTATTGATGACATCATAGAGGTGAAGGATTGAGACCAGCGGATTCATTTTCATGAGCATGAAAAGGGTTGTTCGATGCCTTGTGAGGCTCCGAGGATGGACACTTTGAATCCAGAGGCCCTGCCGATCTACGATCGACGCGCTAGACTACTCCCGTGCTGTGGCTTCAATCACAGTTGTAGTAAACTCAAAATTGATTTGGGATGTTGAATTATGGATCCCAATTATACCTGCGAATGCTTTGGATGGACGAGGTGAGCAGCAATTAGAGAGATGTGAGTTCTGGTTCTGTTAGTCTAGCGCTTGAATTGGGCAGTGAGTTGGAGTTTGAATTGCATGGGGAGCTAGATTTGGAGTGTGAGTGCTCCAGGACGGAGCTACACGGTGAACGGTGAGGGACATGAAACGGAGATGAACCCCGGCAAAGGGGCCTAAGGAGACGGTACCGGAAAATATAAAAATATCAGTGGCCGGGAAGGCCACTCGTAGAATTTTAAAGCTACGCCATTTTTAAATTCTCGGTTCCAAGTGTTTCCAGTCTCCCGATAGCTTATATTATTAAATCCTAACGAATTAGCACTTTATAAAAGAATCTAAAATACTTTGCTACCTTTAATTTAGTTTGTAATCATTAAATACTTTTATAATAAATAATTTATAATAATATCACTATAAGGACATGATTAAATAATTTTTATGATAGATAATTTATAATAATATCACTTTATAAAGGAATCTAAATAGTAAATACTTTGCCTCCCTTTAATTTAATTTATAATAATTAAATAATTTTTATAATAGATAATTTATAATAATAATAAATTAATAATAATTTTTATAATAGTAAATATTATGTTTTACTTTAATTATAAACTATTTAATTTATATCAATAATTATTATTTAATAATTATAAATAATAGATTAGTTTTAAATTTATTAATGCAATATATTAATTGTTTTTTATAAGTATTACATTTTATAATATTTTTAAAATTTAAAATTTATTTTTTGAAAATTATAAAAAAATATATTTATATTATTTGTACTTGCCGTTTCCTTCGCGTATCCGGATCTTGATTTTTCAAAACATTGGTGGATCTGTATCCGGATCCGTATCTGAATCCTGGTAACTTAGAGGTCTTTTGGTCTGGTCTAAGGTCTTGAATTGTCTCAATTTGATTTGAATCAACTAGTGGAAGAGTTTGACTGGGTTTTCCCCTACATGGGTTTTAGCCTTCGCTGAGTGCCTATATCTGGTGTCATTGATCTTCATGCTTTTGATTTGATGATTGCTGGATGTAAAGAAGATAAAAGAACATAAAGAAATTTAATAAGAATACAAGAATATCACAAGTAATTGTCAACATAAGAAAATCTTTCTGCCTTTCTGATTTTCTAACATGCACAACCACCTTGCCATGTTATGCTACGTCAGCTTGCCACGTCACTGCGGTGTCAATGCAATGTCACTTTACCATGTCATCACGTATATGGTCAACATGCCATGAGTCACATGCTGATTGGGCCACCTGTTTAGTCACCTGTCAGCATCCGTACTGCCACGTGTCACACCCTGCACTCTTTTTGCCTGTTTCTCAAAAACTTCAAAACGCTATAACTTTTTCATACAAAGTCTGTTTGACTTTGTTCAAACATTGTTGGAATGCTCTCGTTGAGCTCTTTGACATGGAGACTTTTGCATCAGCATTTGAAGACATCAATTCTTATCAATTGTGAGGATCCACCTGGATCACCAATATAGGAAGAACACGAGCTTCTGCTATAGCCAAAGTATAAATTCCACTGTCTTCCAGTTTTTCCTAGAGATCATGCACTTGCACTCTTGATTCTTGAACAGCAGGCCTATGATCTATATGTCTCATCAACATGGATGCTCTGTGGAATTAAAAATGTAAGAGCCTCTGCAATTATTACTTTGTCAATGCTGAGTTCAAAGCTTATTGCCCTCTGCTTTCTATTCACGGACAGGGATGAATGAATGGCTCTGTTCCGATTGGTTTCAGACTTAGTTGGTTGTGGTGGCCAGACCACAGCAATGGCAAGGAAGTCCACTCTGTTTAATTGCCATCAATAAAACAACTCTGCTTATTGAAATGTGCAAAACTCATTACTTGAACTGATTCTAAATTTGCCCATTGAAGATCTGCATACATATGTATTCAAACACCATGTTCTCTAGCATATATATATATATATTCTAGTGTCCAAGCAATTAGCATAAATATCAATGCTTTCTTCTCTGTCATCAATTCCGAATTGAATGATCAACATGCATGCACACACACATTTGTTTACATGGGTGGTTGTAGCTAAAAGTCAATGCTGGCACGTGGGAATTGCTTGGGCTGTAGCATGCTGTTACTCAGCAATTGGGCAACTATATATGAGTTCATACCTATGTTGCACGGGGACCCATCCCTGCCAATCAAAAAATCCCTCATACCCGGCGTTCCAGCATTCTGGGGACTTTTACAGGAGTTGGAATGCCCCCAATTTTTTGGGGACGTTATTGGGGCTTGGTGATGTCCAAGCTGTTCTCATTCTGTCCCAGGCAGATTTTGGGGACTTTTCGGGTACCACTCCGCCGTCCTCGAGGAAAAAACAGTATGTCTGACCTGATTTTGACTGGGTAATGGATAAAATGAACTTTTTGGAGCAGGTTTCTCGCCGTCATCAGCATCTTAATATGTCACACACTCCTGCAATACTTTCTGCGCAGCCTTCAGCGTCTCCTTCAAACCAACGTGTCATGATATTTCACTCGGATCTGCATCATCGGTTACCTAAACATGGCTAACCGTAATTCAAGTTTGAGACTATCTTACTATATACTCACCATTGTCAATTCTATAAAGTGCACTTAACCAAATGTTATTGAGATTCATGTAGACATCCTCCATATTTGAAAATTTTGACTTTGAAGTCAATTCACAGGTTTGAAATTATATGGCATCTCTTCGATGCATACATGTAACTGTTCTGCGTTATAGTAATTGTATTATGTTGCAGTGCTCATGTGGGACTCTATTCCTTCTTTGGCTTGTACCAAATTTGACTTTGCACTATAAAAAACATAGCAACAATATGTAAACACTCAATGCACTATATATTCTCTGAAGCATCCAAGTACGAAAGACCATAAATACCTGGATAGAATGGCGCTGTTTCCAAAATATTTCCTTAGAGCCTCCATTCTCTATTTTTCAGGTTCAAACAAACAAAAAAAGAGAAATATTCTAGTCTTGTTTACAAACTGAAAAACAATGTCCATGATATTTAGACTTTTCAGTCTCCCCATTCTACATTCCTGCCATAGCAATTTCTGCCACATAGCAAAGCTGCCTGACACTGTAAGAACGGAGCGATCAGCATATTAGCGTACAGAGGATTGTTTTATCTTTGCAGTGCTCCTTGAAAATGAGTATTGTATTTAAAGCCAAACTCTCACTTCTGCCACGGAATCATAGATTTCATCAACTTGATTCTTAACCATGGCTAATAAGCCATTGGCCCAATTGTTTTGAGATTTCATGAAATTTACTATGGCTAGTAAAATATTTTTATTTTCTCTATGATTTAAGATTTATCTTTATGCACATGGTGAATTTAAAATTATATATAGCCATACTGGAAACTCATTCCCCCGCCCCCAAAGGCAGCGCAACATAGATTCATACCCATTCCTGACAGCATCAAACAATAAAATAATCATGTACATGTTATCCCAAGCATATGGCTGTAAAACTATGCAGCATTGTGGTTTAAAAACAGAGCATGATCCACTAGCTCAATGACAACCAGCAAAGTAATTAACAACAGTGCTGTATCTAACTCCAGTGCCTGCAGGCTTGACAATCATTGTATTTGGGTGCATTTTGAAGTAAAGTTATTTGGATCAATCGATGGAATGACCGTGGAGGCAATACACTCTGTATACAGAGCAGAGACGAGCCGTTTCATGCGGATTAAAGAGTTCACCAGCAGTTGTTATTTCAGAAATACACATGAATATCAGTGACATGATATAATTCAACATTACCATCAACCGATTTTTAGTGCTGTGTTATGGATTTGGTGCTAAGTGTGAATGCCTAACTGTTGGGCAACATGTGGGTGAAGGAGAGTGCACAGCAAACCATTCCAACACTCAAATGGCTGGCAATTGGGCTATGGATATCCACTAGTAACTCGCTTAAAGGAGTTAGCCACTACTGTCATTTGTATTGAATGGTATGCAGATATTCACTGACTGAAGCAAGCACACAGCATTTAGACAACCACACAGCATAGAGTTTACATTGGAAATCGAATTGGGAAAACTAGCAAAGATGTGTTCTGATTATTTTCAGGCATTGTTACAAAGTGTGAGCTATACACTCTCAACATGAACAGAGATTTCATGTATTCTTACTCACTGGTGGCATTTTGCAAATGTCTTTGGCTCAGAGACACTCTTTGCTCTCTGTGGACAGGTTCAAAATCCCCTTTGCCCTCCAATGTTTGAGCAGATTGCTTCATTCCCAGTCCCAATTCTTCTGATATGGTCCTTATTCTTCCTGAACTTCTATTTCTTTTCCATCTTTCTTCTGTTGTGTTTACATCAAACAAGCATTCTTTGGTATAATGCTGCATTTGAATGCCAACCATCAAGTGATTCGTTTCATCTTTTTGAGGCTTTTGGCCTATGAACTGTTGATTTCGAACTTTGCCAAGATTTATTTTTTGACAAGGTTTGGAGGGGTTATTATGTTGGATCCATTTTGGATCAACTCTTAGTGTGATACTCGTTTTTATTAGTGATTGCATCCAAAGGGATGGAATGCCACTTTAAGCAAGAATAGCGTTAGCTGGGACCTCGTTAAAATTTGTCCTAGTGACATGATACTTGTTACCTTTCAAAATGACAGAAAGAAATTTCCACCAACAGACACAAAAAATAAACCTTACTACTCTAGCTTTCTTGAAAAGATCTTTTTGTGCTGCTATATTTTTAGTTTTCTTCTTGTTCCCTTGTATCAGCTTCTGTTTTTCACATTATGCTTTTTCAAAATTTATGTCAGGAATGGAATTTTATGAGTACGCAAGTTACAAACTAAAACTTATGCCTGTGCAACGTAGATTGCTTTTCTTTCCCCCTTCCAGAGAAATGGGCAGTTTAATATCGGCTGGTTTGTCTCTTCCCGTAGCGTTATTACTGGCTGGCTAGGGATCTATCATGCCCATGACCCGACTGATTTCATTGAGTTTTGTACTAATTCACGATTCATGAAACAGGGTACTGAATCTACTGATCTCAGCTCTTGAGCAGATTACTTGGATATTCAGGCAATAAGCATTTACTTGAAAGCAGATTTGGAAGGAAGGGCTTATTAAAAGCCAGCCTAGATCCATCGTAACCCTGGATGCATGAAGTGCCAAGACTCAAGAGGGGATCAAATCCATCTAGGTGCAACATTTTTGACGGTGCCACACATGAAGGCAGGCTTGCACTTAGAGCGATTTTGGTCCATATCCGCACTTGATAGATCCAAGTTCAGATGGATCTAGGCTGGTTCAACTGAGTATAAATTCCATTGTCTTTGACTATATATTTTATTATATAATTGAATTTGACGAGAACACTTCATTATGCCAATGGGCATGTCTATTTTGGAATAGGGTTTCCATAATTTTAATTTAATAATCAATAATTCTTAGGTGGATTGTAAGTATTTAACTTCTACGGAATATTTTAGAATAATCTTAGTAATAGTCACAGATTAAAGGTTGAGATTTATCTCAAAAGTAGTTATGCCCTTTCTGTCCATTTTTTTTCCTGGAAAAAAAAGCGTAATTTTATTACTGCAGATGAGAACAAAATTACATTGAGAAGCACATGACTGTGATTTTTCAGTCCAACAATTTAGTTTGAAATCTAACCCAATGGGCAACAGTCAAATAACAAGGTATGACTGTTGTAAAGAAACTAGTGAATAGAAACCAGTTCCGGCTTCAACCTCTGTTCATTCAAGAAACTATAAGTTCATATAACTTCAGTCCTACTGCTATCAACAGTGGGCTAAACTGAGAAAAAACGCTGTCCAAAACCTGCATTGAAAGATGTTCCAAGTTCTCCAGAGATAATCCAACTGTTTCAGCAACAGAGAAAATAAAAACTCTGCCGTCAAAGACGAAAGAGCCAGAAGGGAGCAAAACCATGAATGCCAGCAGATAAAACGAGAGCCGAAACTCGCAGCAGTGACCAAAAAAACGTTCTACCACGGAGGGGAGACACAAATTACTTCATGGGAGCCAAATTGGTAGATACTTACCCCATCCCCCAAATACCATTGCTGTAAAAACCATACCAACACCGCAGGGAAAGAGACACCAGCCTAAGTAATTGAAAAATTACCATGGCCAAAAGAAGCCCAGTTCAGCTCAGTCGAAAAAAGGGGTGAAAATACTCTTGAATTTCTCCATCCCTCTGTTCTATAACCTTCCAGATCCCCACAGCCAGCTGTAGCCCCATCTTGGAAGCCCGATCCACATCTCCATTATTTTCTCTATAAATATGCTGACAGGAGAAAGAATCGAAGGTAAGGAGGAGCTCCCTTATAGAAAGTAACAGATTTTGTAAGTGAAGAAATCTGCACTGTTGAATGCCATTTATCCAGTTTATTACATTCATGGAGTCCCCAAAAAAATTTATATTCCGGCACCCTTTCGTAGCAGCGAACATCAGGAGAAGCTTGAGGCTCAGCAATTCAGCAAGGTTATTAGAGCCCTCCCCAAGCCCAACAGAGAGCTCGAAGAAATGAGAGACAGAAAGAAAAAGCAGAGCCCCTCCCCCACAAGCATTAAGCTGCGCTGCCCCATCAAAAAAAACCCCAAGGGATCCCCCTATCAATCTCCAAAACCAATAGTTCCCTTTGATTAGCAGCACGGATATGTTGGGGAAATGCAGAGTGTAAGCCAATAGTCATGGCACCAATGATTTCAGGGGTACTCATAAAATAGAAGTTGATTACGTGCCAGCCAACATCCCCAAATGACAAGAAGAGGCAGGGCTTTAAGATTAGGCTTAGCATTAGAAACCCACCAAGAGTCCCATGCTTGAGACATTGAGTGACCCTCCCATCTGCACGAGAGGCCCAGCAGTCTAGAGCATTCCAACCACACCCCTTTCAAGAAAGGGCAACTGAGAAAAATATGGTTGACAAATTCCTCATCCGATTTGCAGAGAACACACCACCCAGGTCCCTGAAAGCACCTTCGTTGCAGATTGTCCTAGGTTGGGACCTTATTTTCCAAGACACACCACATAAAGAGGTGAGTCTTGGGAGGGCAATTGAGCTTCCACAACTTCTTCCACCACCATCGCCCATCCCCCAAAAAGGCCCCAACACTCAGTTATAAGTAGCCAGCCCGTGGAGAGTAGTTCCCCCGAAGGATCAAAATCCCAAAAAATCTCATCCTCCCTCTCCCAAAGCAAAATATGTGCATGTTTTAGAGCACGAATGTATATAGCCAAATTCCTTTCATCCTTGGCATCCATCCCCAAAGATGAGGTCAAAAGCCAAGACTGAAGCCTAGGCTGTCTTTGAACCGGAGCAGCAAGATGGGAAAGGAAAGTAATCCCCCGTTGCCTCAAAGCCTCAATAGTTCGCCCCGGAAGAAGGTGCTGCAGGGCACTGGCCATCCACGGATCCTCTCCAACACGAAGCTTCCTGCCACTACCCACTTTCCAGATCAGATTTTATTCCAGAATATGGAAAGACCTTACCAAAGCCTTCCAAATCACCGACCCTCCCGCATAAGACTTCCTTGGATTCCTTATCCAATCCACAATGGACAAAGGAGCAATATATTTTTGAGAAATCATTTGGGTCTAAAGGCTGGCCGAATTGATGAGCCTCCAACCTCCTTTTGCAGCAAGGGCCTGAGCAAAGAGGAAGATATTTTTCAGTCCCCAACCCCCCAGCCCTTTTGTCACAACTATTTTCTCCCACTGAACCCAAGGGGTGACCAAAGTTTCCTTCTACCCACTCCAAAGAAATTTGAAACAGATCCACCGAGTAGCCTCCAAAATACCTTTTGGAATCCAAGAGAGAGACAACCAATACACTGGAACAACCTCCAATACCGACTTCACTAAAATCAATCTCCCGCCTCTAGAAAGCCATTTATGACTCCAAACTTTTAATCTCTTTTCCAATCTTTCCAACAACCACATCCAGTCTTGTTTCTTATAAGCATTTGGTTTTAAATGGAACCCTAAATATTTCAGCCCATCATCTAAACCAGCAAAATTATAGGGAAAGATCCGCAGAAACTCGAGCCTCTCCTCTTCCCTCAAACGATGAGTGGTAATGGTTGACTTTTCAGCATTCACCTCCATACTAGTGGCCTTGGAAAACAGGTCCAAAATCTCCCAAATAGTGTTCGCATCTCTCACAGATCCAGAACAGAAAATTAATACATCATCAACAAACAGTAGATGTGTAATGAACATATTTGGAGCACCCTGAATGCCAAAGAACCCTGTCTCTTTGCATCCTTAAGGGCCCTACTCAAACCTTCTGCAACCAATAAGAATAATAGAGGGGACAGGGGGAAACCCTAGCGAAGACCTCTTTCAGCATGAAAAAAAGGGGAGGCCGCCCCATTACTCAAAACTGAGAAAGAAACTGTTGTAATACATCGCATGATCCATCTAATAAAACCAATACCAAAGCCAAGGTGAGTCAAAAGCATACGAATATATAACCAACTTACCCGATCATATGCTTTGGAGAGATCAATTTTCAAAACCGTCCCTTTGAGATTCTTGGTCTTCATGCTGTGGATACCCTCTTGAGCAGCTCCAATGGCTTCATGGATTTGCCTCCCTTCCAGAAAGCCAAATTGTTCGCTAGAGATATGCGCTGACAGAATACTTTTAAGTCTTCTTGCAACAACCTTTGAGACCACCTTGTAAATACAGTTACACAAAGAGATTGGACGGAAATCATTCAGGGAAGATGGATTATCCACTTTCGGAATTAAGGCGATGAAAGTAGAGTTGAAACAAGCAGGTATCCTCCCTGAAGTTCTGGTATCTTCCACCACTTTCAGCAAATCCGCTCCCAACATATCAAAAAGTTCCAAAAAGAATTCGATTGACCATCCATCTGGCCCTGGGCTTCTGTCTTTTTGGAAGCTTTGAAGCACATCCTTTAATTCCTTCTCTGAAACCTCTGCCATTAAGGATTTGTTATCAGCCTCCTCCACAAACCTTGGGAACAGTTGTGCAACTCTAATAACTTCCACTAGAGATGCATGAACAGGAGCTTTAAATAGGGCCTTGAAATGGTCAACCCCCAACTTAGCATTTGCCTCAAAAGAAGAATGCTCCACTCCCTGCCCATCACACAAGCTTCAAATAGCATTAGCTGCCTTCTTGCCTCTAGTGTAAGCATGAAAAAATTTGGTATTATCGTCCACACATGCTAGCCAGGTAGCCCTGCTTTTCAACCTCCAAGATTCCTCCTTTTCCAAAAGGAGGGAGTTCCTTATCCCTTCAAGACGAACAAGAGTATTCTTATCTTCTTGTGATAGTAAACCCCCTCCATTCCCTTCATAGATCATGCGAAGATCCTCTTCCACCTGCTTCAATTCGTTGTCCTCCCTCAGCCTCTTTGCCACCGACCAATCCTTGATGGCATCCTTGAGACGCTTGATATTATCAGCAAATTGATATGCCACAGAGCGTGTACTAACAACGCTGAAAGGGATCCACTTGGAGTGAACCAGAGTTTTAAATGTCACATCCTTGAGCCAAATCTTGTTAAGCTTTAATGGGCTAGGAGGCTGTCGAGGCCCGAATTTAAACTCAATAAAAATAGGAAAATGGTCCGATGCACCCCCACATCCTATCCACTGCTTGATTTGAAAAAGCTTGGCCACAACCTACTTTGCCACCAGAAAACAATCAAGTCTCTTCGCTACTCGACCTTCCCCACATCTATTGTTCTCCAGGTGGGTTTCAGCTTTATGGGCTTTATATCCAACAGAAGACTCTCCTCCAATTTCTGGGTGAAGTAGCCCGTCAGTATATCAGTATGAGCATGAGGACCCCAGACCTCAGACTGGCCCATAGTGAAGTTTAGATCCCCACCCAAGATTATCGAGTCCCCTTTGAGCAGAGGGTTACTAAAGAGATAGTCCTAGAAGGTGATCCTATTTTGGTATGGACTATAAATATTAAAAATAGTAAAAGGTTCTCCCAGCTCCAAGCCAAAAAATTAAGACTCAGGACTGACTCCATACCCCAAGTGTTTAGAGGCTTGATGGTTCTTTCATTCCACCCCACCACCAAGCCACCCGAACGCCCTCTAACATCCAAAGTCTCAAATAACCACCCCGACATCCAACTTTCCAATCTAGATTTAACCGCATCTCCTTCTCCTAAAGTCTCTTGTAACAAAATAATATCCGGATGTTCAAGAAATATAACCCTCATTAAGGCAGATTTCTTATGGGGACCTGCCAAACCTCTGCAATTAAAGGACATGATCTTCATCAAAAACCAAGATTCTGGGATCGACTTGCTCTAAGCGCCCTCTCGATTGATTGTTGTTTCCCATCATGAACATCCATTTTCGCCCTATTCTGGGCTCTAGCCAAATAGGAAATCCTGCCCCTTCTCCGAGAAGTCGGATACTTCCCCTTTCCCAGCCCTCCAGAGTCTTTCTTTGCACTAGATCTCAGATAGTAACCAGAGATCGGAGAATCTGAAGAAGTAGGGACAGGAGCCAACACCCCTTCACTGGGATCTGGTTCTAATACCTCCACAAGAGTAGGCGACAGAGGAAAAGTAGGGGAGGGATAAGGAGAACCAACGAAAGAGTGGTTCCTAAAACCTTCCATCTAATCCAAGCCAGTGAATGAGACATTGTTGAGAAAATATTGAGCCTCGGGGAAAAATGAAGGGATCCCATGAAGGAATGCTCCATATGCTTCAGCGCTGCTTGCAGCATACCATCATCCCCCAACGACTGAGAGACTCCCTCTTCCACAAGACAACTAAGATCCTTCTTAGCATAGTTCGAGACACTACCGGATTTATGAGGAAACGAGGGCTGCCTAGAAGAAAGACCAGAATTTGCCCCCACTGATCCCTTCTCATCCTCATCTCTGCAAGAACGCTGGCCTTTAACATGTTGGAAGAATAATTTGCAGTCAGAGGCTGGATGACCATAGGCATGGCATCTTTTGCACCTAAAAGGCATATATTCATAATCTAGCATCTGCTTAATCACATAATGCCCCCACCTGAGATTTAGGGATTTAGCAAGACCTTCTCTGATGTTTATATTTACCAGGATCCGAGCTACCTGCCTTTGTCTTGTCTCTAGGAAGGAGAGATCAGCCTCCAGGAAGGACCCAAGGATATTGCCAATGCTCTTGAGGTGTTCCTTAGCCCAGTAATGGAGAGGCAACTAGCTCATATCTCAAATGGAGAGGCAAACCAGGCAGCCTAACCCACAGAGGGACCGAACCCACCTGCTCCCTGCTAGCATAAAAAAGAGGATGCCATGGCTTGAGAAGCAGAGGTGAGTGGTCCAAAGCCCAGCTTCGTTGCAGCACCCACTGCACATGCTCTGGATGCAAGAAATTAAACGCAAACCACCCCCTAGAAAGGGTCACAACCTCAGGCACATATCCGATAGCTTCCTTCCAACAAGATTCAGCCCATAATACCACTGTTTTCAAGACGAAATACCTCCCCATAGCCCTTCCCACCAAAGCCTTATTGGCCATCTAGATCACCTGCCCCCAGCCAATATCTTCACCCAACACATAATTGTAATCCACCTGCTTTGACTTAATCCATTTCTTTTTTCTGGGCTTACCCGACCCCTTCTTTAGAGCCTTCCCTTCAGCATCACTGGCCAAGCCAGAGCCCTTTCCCTTGACTCCCTCCAGGCTAGGATAGCCACACTGCTTTGAAAAATCAATGTGACCTGCAACAGTTCCCAGTTCCTCCTTCTCACTATGCCGACCCCCCACCCCACTGTTTAGGAAAATAAATTGGTCCAGAGCCTCTTTACGTTCAGAAGCCGACCCCCAATCCTCATCCTGAGCTCCTTCAAGGACAGGAGCTAACCCTTTCGCTTCCAGCTGATTTGAAAGACGACTCCTCTTCAAAGTCTGTGCCTGCAACTTATTTGCTGCAATCCCCAAAAAATGCTCATCTCCTCGCAAACCGACTCCATTTCTCCCTCCTTGACCGCCTTCAAGATCCACGGAAGGCGACCCACCAACTACGGGTGAATGACGAAAACACTCCACAGCTTGCCAATCTCGCATCCCCTGCACCTGCAACATATTATTGTCAGTCTCACAGTCCCGCGCTTTGCCATTCAAATTTTCTCCAGGCGAAGTTCCCACCATTTTCTCCCGTCCTTCTCGAAAATCATGTGAATGAGCCACATCTTGCCCTTTCTGTCCTTATAATTAAATTGATTAATTAAAAAAAAAATGTTATATGAACATGAGTTATGGTTTTTTGGGCTTGTGGTATTAATAAGCCATGATATTGTAACAAAGCCTATTTATAAGTTCAGAATATCCATGGTAAAGTGGAGGTGAAGCTCCATGGTTAAGATTCTTGTTACATCTTTTTTTAAATCTATATATGTTTAACTTATATATCAATTCTTTTTATAAGTAATAATATACTAATAATTTAAATAAAGTTACAATCTAGTTATTTTTTTATGATTTTTTTTTTTTAATTCTTGGCAATGTGAGATGCATTATGAGATAAATGTTTGATGCCTATCGATGTTTACCAACTATTTAATTTATATGGGCTTAATTATGTATTTTTTTCATATTTCTGTTATTCTATTGCATTCTATTTTCTCATATGTTTTGCACATTCTATTTACATGCTCTTTATATTCATTTTGTTTGTATTTTTTCATCAATAATTAGGATATATTAAAAGATGATGTAACTAGATAGCTAGAGTACAACAGATTGTGATACACTACTTTACAAAAATACCTTTTCCTATTGGAAGGAAAAAAGGGAATGGTCCTATCATTTTCCTATTATATCTAAGACTAACGACTTCCTATTTACATAGTAAATTCAAGGTTCAGTCTTCATTTGAGTCATTATGAAATGTACTTATGAAAAGAATGAAAAAGAAAATTTTATTATTATTATTATTATTATGACTTATTAAAGCATGGGTTTCATGCTTGGGTCATTACGTTTTAGGTCAAAGTGCCCATTGAAGACTTCTAGGATTTATACTGAGTCATTAGAGTCATTGTACATTTAATAAGACCCTTCTTGGGCTTTTGAATCATGTTAAAAGAATTATTTTTGAGTCAAATATGTCATTTGTCACCTTCAAACCATGTTGGTCCTTGCCTGTTCAAGTCGGCCCACATGAAGGTAATTAAAATTCCATAAAAGAGTATATATACAGTGCTGTTCGATTCATTTGAAGACACACTCACAAGTTCGATATCCAAGAAGAGGTAGCAAAAAAGTGTGAAGTTGTAGGAGGAGAGGAAGGATAACAAGATTGAAGTTTTCTGGGTCATCTCTCTTGCACGTGTGAATTTTCTAGGCTATTACTAGGAGATTGAAATTTCTGCTGCTAGGTCGAAGCTGCTGCATCAAGATCGAAGTTATTGTTGCATTGAAGTTGCTGCTGCATCAAAGTGCTGCTTCAAGGTCGAAGTACTGCTTCAAGGTCGAAGTGCTGCATCCAGGTCGAATTACAGGTGTTGCCAGGTCGAAGTTTTCGCTGCAAGTTCAAGATCAAAGTTATTACAGAAAGGTTATCATCTGCAGAAGAAGGAAGGGCTGACTTGGTGATTGGAGGAAGTCTGTGTCTTGGTCAAAGGAGTCTTGGATTGTCTCGTGAAATATTGAAGGAAGAGTTGTTGGCTGGGTTTTCCCCTAGATAGGGGTTTTTCCTTGGCTATATGTCTACGTCTGGTGTCCTTGATCTTCATGTTATGGTTTTGGTAATTGCTTAATGAACTAAAGTAAATGAAGAACACAAGAAAGTTAATAAGTAAATAAGAACTTCACAAGTAATTATCATCATAAGAAAATATTTCTACCTTTCTGATTTTCTAACATTGTCCACATAAAATAATGCAAAAACAACACATAATTATCTTTTATGTAGATTTCTTCCTTCACTATGGAAGATAATGTGAGTTCGTTGGCTTCCCAACATAATTTTTGGTTCCACATCTTTCTCTTTTGATTTTTTGTGTTGTTAATGGGGGAAAGGAATGTAAATATTTTCTTAGAACTTCTAGAAAGGAAGGGGAACCGAAGTTGTCAAGGTGCTTTGCTTCCCCTTCCTCTAATTTTTCTAATTTCTCCCCAACTTCTTGTTGGAAAATATAACTAGGTTCGGTCTTCATTTAATGTACTTGAGTCAACTTGTAATGTACTTGAAAAAAGAATAAAGAAAAGAATTATTATTATTATTATTGTGACTTATGGGTCACCATGTTTTAGGTCAAAGTCCCCATTGAAGACTTCTAGGATTTATTTTGAGTTAATAGAGTCATTGCACATTTAAAGAGACCCTTCTTGGACTTTTGAATCATGTAAAAATGTTTAATATTGAGTAAAATATGAATTATGCGACCTCCACACCAAGTCGACCTAAAGGGGATCATGTCGGCCTAAGAGACACCTATTCGACCTCCCCTGGAGCCTATAAAAGGAAGGAAATCGAATTCATTTGGAGCACACACTCACAACAAGTTCGATATCTCTTATAGCTAGGAAAAGTTCAAAGTCTGTTGTCGGGAAGCCGAAAGAAGTGTGAGTTTGGGGAAGTCTAGGGAGAAGAAGAAAAATGAAATTTTGGTGTCGCTCTCTCTCTGTTTCGTGCTCTAGATTGGGAGATTGAAGTCTTCCAAGTTTTGCTGTTGTTGGAAGTCGCTTGTTGCTGGAAGTTGCTGCCTAATTGAAGTTGCTGGAAAGGGGTCAAAGATCTGGGAGGCTGACTTGGTGTGGAGGGAAGGTCTGGTATATGTCTAGGGTGAACAGTCTCAAAGAATACTATTGAAAGGAATAATTATCTTGACTGGGTTTTCCCCTCGATGGGGGTTTTTCCCTGGCGTAGTGTCTACATCTGGTGTCTATTGTTTTATGTGCTGTTGCTTTGGTAATTGCTTGATGAACTAAAAGAAAGAAGATATAAAGAATCATAATAACAAGAAACATCACAAGTAATTATCAAGAATAACAAAATCTTTCTGCTTTTATGATTTTCTAACATGGAATCAGAGCTTTGGTGAAGAAGGAAGAAAAGGGCAGTCTTCAACACTTGATCAAAGAACCATTCAAAGGATCGTCTCACGGAAGGAATCTACTACACTCTAGGAAGATGTCTAACACAATCAAGGGTGAAAACAAACTTGGAGCCTCAAACTACAGGTCTTGGAAGATGAGAATTGACCTCATCCTTGAAAAGAATAAGGTACTAGACTTGGTCAAAGGAAAAGTAAAGAAGCCTACATATAATTCCAGTGATGGTGACAAAGTGAAATTCAGGAAACTAGAATTGGTAGCCATGACTCTAATGGTGGAGGGAATAAAGGACAACCTTGCCCCATTCATAGCCAACGTTGACCATGCTCAGGTAATGCATGAAGCTTTGTCAAAGTTATTTATTATTAAGGAAGTAGCTACTTTGAAAAATGAGCAAGGACTACAAAGATGACTAAAGAAGACACAATGGCCTCCTCCTTTGTAAAGATAACAAGAATTAGGGATGAGCTTTTAGCCATTGATGAAATTGTTGCAGATAAAAAACTCGTGATCACTGCCCTATTAGGATTGCCACCTACTTGGGGTGCAATTGCTGCAGGACTTAACAGTTGGAAGGTAGCTCCAACCTTTGAAGAACTATGGACTTCCTGCAGTCAGGAAGAATTAAGGATCTCATTCGTGGCCAATCCTGAAGGAGTATCTAATGCTTACATTGATCAACAAAAAGGAAAGAAATCAAAAGGACCAAGGAATAAAGTTGACATGTCTAAGGTAGAATGCCATCAATGTCATAAGAAGGGTCACTATAAGAGTGACTGTCCTGAAAATCTGAGAAACAAGAAGAGAGAAAGAGATCAAGCCAACATTGTTGAAGGAGACTCAAAGAATGTCAAGCATGATAATATTTGGAAATCTAAGGTTTTGCGGCTAAACCCTTGTAGTAGTTAAATTCTCTAGTGTGTGTGATATAACAATCTGAGATCTATTTATATAATGATTGTTGAGGTTGTGAGAATGAAATTCTAGGGTTTTGAATTGAACCTTAGTAGAAGTGAAAATCTCTGATGAATAATGACAATATGATGATTTGAGATTTGTGTAAGATTGATGAAAATTTGACTTTTGGTTGGATTTGATGGTTGATTGAAAATCTAGGGTTTGCAACTAACTCTAGTGGAAGCTGGTCATATTAATGACTAAGTTGTGATTGACTTTGATTGGTTCTCTTGTATGAAATCTAGGATTTATATAAATCTCTAGTGGAAAGTCTACAATATGAATTCTGAAAGTTGTTAGATATCTTGTAGATCTATATTTAAAATTGTTTCTAGGGTTTGCTACATGTTGTAGTAGGGTGTGTTACAACTTTGAAAGAAACATTGAAACCCTAGATAGAATGAATGTTGTTACGAAGTAGTCTAGGGTTTATGACAAAGTCCCTAGCAATATATTGAAGAATATATGTCTCTTGTTTGTAATTAAGTTTGGGTATCTGATATGTATAAAGTTGAAATGCTTTTGTGATTTTGATATGGCTAACTTCATGCTTCTATAGATTTGGTTGTACTTGCTACCTAAGTTGTGCATGTACACAATCTTCAATATGGTAAAGATGTTCGTTGATGTGATAAGCATGATGAGGATGATAATAACTCTGATGAAATGGTTGGAAGCCATGAAAGATTCTCCGATGATGAAAAGAAGAAGATGATCTCCCTGAGGAAGCCTGAATAAAAGAGATCTCCCTAAGATTAAGAGGGAGTTTGGATAAAGATGCTCCTTGGTTGAGAGGGAGGGCATAGCTTGGTTTTAATTGAAGAATGAATTTCAGAGGGTATGTTGCTGCATGAAAAGTAGGAGAAGGAAAGTGTATAATGAAGGAATCTTCTATCAAAATTTCGGTTGATAGTCCTACTATGAATGTTGAGAAGAAACATCAAGTTGTGTGGAAGACCCCAAAAGTTTGTATTTGATTATGTACATATGAAAGTATTATTGATTGGGGTTGTGTTTGTACAGGTGAATCTCTCGAAGGTTTTGATAGCATGCTGGTTATCGATCAATTTGATCAGGAGAGATTTGTTGTCCTTGATCTACTGGATCAAGGAGAGGCTTTGTGAGTGAAGCATTGCTTGGGAGGATATCTGGTCAACACTTTGTGTTGATGTCTAGGTCCCAAAGTAGGGGGGGTAGCGTGGGTCATAGAGCTCTGACCATGGATACACACCTAGGTCCATGGGTTGATGGTTAGCAAGTAAGCTTGATGGTACCTAAGGCGCTGAAAGCTTGAGTCCATCTTAGTCCCACATGGATAGATTTCCCTGGTCAGGAATCTAGTTTGTGGCATGGCGATGCCTAAATTATTGAGAGACCAATGGATAGATTGCTCTGGTCAGGAATCTAGTCCATGGCATTTGGTGCCTAAAGTTCTTCATTGTTCATATAGTATGAGATCTTCCATTGTATTTGTATATGCTGAACACCTCCCTAGTTAAGAGGGAGTGTTGGAAAATGTAACTAGGTTTGATCTTCATTTAATGTACTTGAGTCATCTTGTAATGTACTTGACAAAAGAATAAAGAAAAGAATTATTATTATTATTATTGTGACTTATTAAAGCATGGGTTTCATGCTTGGGTCACCATGTTTTAGGTCAAAGTCCCAATTGTGGACTTCTAGGATTTATTCTGAGTTAATAGAGTCATTGTACTTTTAAAGAGACCCTTCTTGGGATTTTGAATCATGTAAAAATGTTTAATATTGAGTAAAATATGAATTATGCGACCTCCACACCAAGTCCCCCTAAAGGGGATCATGTCGGCCTAAGAGACACCTATTCGACCTCACCTGGAGCCTATAAAATGAAGGATATCGAATTCATTTGGAGCACACACTCACAGCAAGTTCGATATCTCTTGTAGCTGGGAAAAGTTCGAAGTTTGTTGCCGAGAAGCTGAAACAAGTGCGAGTTTGGGGAAGTCTAAGGAGAAGAAGAAAAACAAGCTTTTGGTGCCTCTCTTTCTTTGTTTCATGCCCTAGATTGGGAGATCGAAGTCTTCCAAGTTTTGTTGTTGTCGGAAGCTATCTGCTGCTGGAAGTTGCTACCTAGTCAAAGTCGCTGGAAAGGGGTCAAAGATCTGGGAGGCTGACTTGGTGTGGAGGGAAGGTCTGGTATATATCTAGGGTGAAGAATCTCAAAGAATACTATTGAAACGAAGAATTATCTTGATTGGGTTTTCCCCTCAAGGGAGGTTTTTCCTTGACATAGTGCCTACATTTGGTGTCTATTGTTTTATGTACTGCTGCCTTGGTAATTGCTTGATGAACTAAAATAAAGAAGATATAGAGAATTGTAATAACAAGAAACATCACAAGTAATTATCAAGAATAAGAAAATCTTTCTGCCTTTATGAATTTCTAACACTTCTTTTTGAATATTCTTTAGAGAGGGTGTTGAAACCCCAAATGAAGTCGCTTTTGAAACATGTGAATTTAAGATCTTTGATTTTTTAGTTGACGGATCTGGGTGAGTTTTTGAAATTTCTTGTTTTGTATCCTCTTGATCCTCTTGGACTTCTAATTTGGTGGGTTCCTCTTGATATTATGGACCAGTTTTATCTGTATCTACCCTTTCTTCTTCCACTTCTTCTTGTTCAAGAGCTTCAATTTAGTGTTATCGGAACTAGGCTAGAACTGGTGGAATTAGTTGGTTCAACCATTTTGGTGTCTAAACCAATACGATTGATGGCACGAAACTGGAAAAGGATGGTTCGGTGTCGAGCTGGTTGGTTCTTGTACAAAATTGACCGATAGAGTACCAAATTGACCTTTTTTCACAAAATTGGCTAGTTTTGAACAATGCAACCAAAGACCTTCCAAATGTAATTGTTTTTTTAACGAAAACAATAATTAATGAGTGGGGTAGCCTAATATTCAACCTTATGCAGGTTGGTATCTTTTGGATCTCAACCCCTCGAAATAGGAACCAATTAGGGCTGAGTATTATGAACCCCCCTATCTGAGGTCTTTATGCAAGTTGAGATCCCTTGGAATGTTGCTTCTTGCATCTTTTGGATACCTATTTAAATGATGATTCTTGTTCATTATTGCTTTGGGGAATGGGGCCTTGCTTCAAAATACATGTGTTCTTTGAGTTTTGTGGGCAGTTTTTTGCAAAGCGACCATACTCCCTTCAAGAGTTACACTTGAAGGAACTCCTGAAGGGGATGTGTTTTTAGAGAAATTTTGAGGTCTGAAATGGGCCTCCTAAAGAATATTATGAAATAATAGTGGAAATAATAAAATAAGATTAGATTACATCATCAAATTTTAGAGGGAAAAAAACAAAAACTATTTTTTCAACTCGTATTTTCAACTTATCTCCCTACGATTTTACTCAAATTTCGAGCCGGAGCATTCGTTGGATGTATAATTTAATTCCTCATCCAAGGAGTACCAATGTTGCATACATTCGATGGACCCTGCTACACGATAAATGAAAAATATATAAAAAATGTGATTACAATCACATTTTTCATGCATTTCTGATTTTCTATGTAGTAGAGTGTTGAAATGTGTAACTAGGTTCAATCTTCATAATGTCTATTGTAATCACGATTTTATATATTTGATATTGATGAGAAAATGAAATTTATTATTCTTGATGTATGGGTTTCATGCTCAAGATTTTTTTTTTTTGTAGGTCAAGCACCCATTGAGTGCTTCTAGGGGTTTCATAGAATTATGAATGCAAAAGAGTCATTGTCATACATGTAAGACCCCTTTGGGCACATTGTATCTTGTAAAATATTTTTTTTTTAAAGTCAAAAGTGTCATAAAGACCCTCCAAGACCTTTTCAAATAAGTCGCCTACAAGAAGGATCAAGTCGACCTCATGGACAACAATTTGACCTCCTAAGAAGCCTATATATAAGAGACATTGACCTCATTTAAGGAGGAATCGATCAAGGAACAAGAAGTTGGATTAAGAAAGAGAAGACTTAATAGAGCGAAGAAAAGAAGAACTAGAGGAAGGAAAGGAACAATCTTTAAAAGTTGTTTTTGGGCTATCATCTCCTCGCACGTGTGAAGCTTAGGGCAACATTACTACAACAAGACCGAATTGTAGAAAGAAGCCAAGTTAGAGCACTGGGAGGTCTACTTTGCAAGCCAAGTTCCCAAGAAGGAAGAACCAATTCAAGCAATGGAGAAAAGGGGAAGACATCACCATCTTTTCACACACATACAAGAGCTAGGGTTTCTCTAATAGCCAAAAATTGCAGTCAAGAAGTTGTTGGGGTCAGAGTTGCTAGAGAAGTTGTTGGGGTCGAAGTTGTTAGAAAATTTGCTGGATGCTGTGAAGGTTGACTTGGTCTTAGATGGGGCTTTGTCAAGGGTCATAGGTCTTGGAATTTGTCATTTGAAGTTCTATAAAAAGAGAAGAGTTCTCATGGGTTTTCCTCTCAAGAGGAGATGTTTTGGCCTTGGCTTATAGCCTACGTCTTGTGTTCTCTTGTCTCTTTGTTTTTCATTGTTTGGTAGCTATTTGATTGTAGAAAACACAATAATAATCATGTGAAAGAAGAAACTAATCAAATTAAGTAAAAGTACATCACAAGCAGTTATGAAGGTTAGAGAAATCATTTAATTAAGTTGCCCCTAGATTTCTCAACATGGTATTAGAGCTAAGATGATAAGACAAGAAGAGGCAACTTGAAGATCATTAATTGGAGAAGGATACATAAGGGCCAAACACAAGAAGGAACTTCAAAGAAGGACTCTACTCTTAAAGCATTCTTAGTAAACTCACACATTCGACAAATCATCATCAATAAGGCATCTTCAGTAATCAACATCATCAAGAGGGCATCAAATTGAAGATATCATCACCTAGGAGCATCTTCACAATTAAGTATCTTTATATTTATGTATGAATCTAGTATCAACATGACTTCATTCTGCAAGGAAAACAACAAACTTGTTGGGTCATCAAATTTCCTCTCTTGGAAAAAGATGATAGATTTGATTCTCATAGAGAATGAAGTTATTGAATATGTTAAGGGTTTAATATCCAAACCATCTCAAGGGAAATCTCAAGCACTATTGAAGTACATGAAAGGGGAGGTAAAGGCTCAAAGAATCCTCATAGAATCTATCAAGGATTACCTCATCCCTTATGTAGCAAAGTTGGAGAAATCGAAAGATATATATGAAAAGTTGGTAGAATTGTTTTCTGTAAGCACTGTAGGAGAAGTTATATCATTGTGAACCAACTATACAAGATGAAGGTATCAAAGGAAGAAGGGGTAGCCTCATACCTTATGCGGGTATCTCAAATAAGAGATCAACTACAGGAACTTGGAGAAATAATGTCTGATAAAGAAATGACCACCATTGTGCTCAATGCACTACTTGATGTATGGGGCAACTTTGTATCAAGTATCTATGGAAAGAAGGAAGCCACTCCATTCAATGAACTTTGGTTATCATGTAAGATTGAAGAAACTAGGTTGAAGGCTAAGAATGATGTTGGATCAAGTGAACAAACTGAAGCATATGCAACTATGGCTAGAAAGAAAGGAAAGTTTGATCCTCAGAAAAAGAAGAAGCTTGACATGTCAAATATCTAATGCTATGAATGAAATGAATATGAGCACTTTAAGAGGAATTGTCCTAAACTTAAGAAGGACAACATGAAAAGAAAAGATAGAAATGAAGCCCATATCACCGAAGAAATAGAAGAACCTGAAAAGAAGAAGTCAAAGGAGGAGAAAGTGAGAGACCTTTATTATGACTGAAATAACCTTCTTTACTTTGTTTGTAAGAATGATAGGATGCATTATAGAGATGACATCATCATAGAGGTATGAAAAGTCAACCAAAGTAGAAGTCTATATGGTTGAAGTAGTCATTATAGAAGGGAAGTAGCTCATAGCATCTTCATTGGAAGCATATAAGGACAGTCGAAGTAGCAATCTATATGGTTGGAGAAAATCATCTAGCAATATAAAAGATAAAGAAAGGTCATCATAGATCATCATTATTAGAAAGGAGCATTTGCAAAATGAGGATTATCAAGATCCCTGTCTCTTTCTAAGGAGATCCACCTGTCTCTTAGAAGAAGCAAGTGCCTTGCAGATAGTCCACATTCCACCTTGTGTGGGATCCATTAGTAAGGTATGATGACATATATGAAACATGTCAAGATGGTTGAAGTACTTTCATCTTCAAATCAAGGGAATGAAGCTACTAGAAGGAAGTCTAGATGATCAAAAGAAGGAAGAGATATGTATATGTTTGATAGATAAAGTCATATAACCATATAGTTGCAAAAATAATGGTTTAATGCTCTATCTCATGAGCATGAATGAAGAAGAAGAATCTCTTCCATTAGAAAGATGCATGCGGATATGTAGACAATATGCCTTGAAATCTATTACATATTGACAAGATGGAATCAATGTAATATGACCTCATGAAGAATATGAGGTGGTTGACAATCATGGTTCCTATGATTGAAAGAATCATGTAAAGAAGATCCCAATGAAAGCAATATGTGAAGAAAATGAAGGAAGAGTTCGTTGGAAAATGCATCTATAAGATAATATAAGTGATCAACATTTGATATCTAGGACAATTAGCTATGGCATCTCCATGTAGAAGGTATGAAGACCCTGATATGTATGTTGGAAAGGGAGAACCTTGGTAATGAATGTCTTGTAGATGGATTCATGCATGTGCTGGATGTTGATGTTTATAGAAGATGATGTCATGACGAAAGGCCATCATAAAGAGGTAGCTTTGTTTTGATTTTTGAGAGCATCTGGTTGGGTTGAAACAGGGCTACCGAAGGAGAGTTGTAGATGTCACCTACAACTAGTACTCATGAGAATGGATGAAATATCCTGAAAAAAACATGACTTGGTAGAGGTAGCTATAAGAAGGAAAGATGAATGTGAACTATAAGATCACTTTCTGATGAAGAAAAGGATGACATGACTATTGGTTCAACACTATGGTTCATTGAAGAGAAAGTGAGGTAGAAGATGGTTGATGCCCTACAAATAAGTTGTGATGAAGAAGGCTCCATGATGAAATTCATGAAATGATGCAGAAAGAGGAGCCCTACAAGAAACTGATAGTACCGTGATCTCCACCGAAGAGCAGATAATTGTTGTCGAAGACAAGTCGCTAGTTAAGAGGGAGCTTGGGCAAGTTCTTAAGGAACTTGAGTGTATTCCTTTTATAGGACGAGTATATCCTCCCTAGTTGATAGGGATAGATAGACACATCATTCTTGTCTTCTTTATGAAGAAAGAATGGAGGATTGGGTAAGCATCTGAATTTCGATACTCTTTCAGGATGTGCTAGGGCATCCAATAGGTAAGAGTAGTCGAAGAGGAAATTTCTAACAGATATGTTAATCCAAGACAGGAATTATCCTAAAAGGACATACCTTGTGAACATTCAGATGGGGTATGTGCCTTGAGAGACAATGATGAAGATGTTTATGAATCATTGGTCTCCCTAGCATTGTGCTCTAATCTTATGGAGAGATAGAGCTGTTAGTCAAGGCCTTGCTATGTGATAATGCTGGTTGATATGTTTGAGATGCATTGATATAAGTTGAGAAGATAGCTTATGAGATGGCTTACCAATCTGACTCTTCTTATGAGAATTCTTTAGTATGAGAATGTCCAAGTACTTTGTATGTATTATGAATACCTCCCTAGTTAAGAGGGAGTGTTGAAATGTGTAACTAGGTTTGGTCTTCATAGTGTCTATTGTAATCATGATTTTTTATATTTGATATTAAAGAGAAAAATAAATTTATTATTCTTGATGTATGGGTTTCATGCTCAAGATAAATTTATTTGTAGGTCAAGCACCCATTGAGTGCTTCTAGGTTTGTCATAGAATTATGAAGTCAAAAGAGTCATTGTCATACATGTAAGACCCTTTTGGGCACATTGTATCTTGTAAAAGAAATTTTTGTAGAGTCAAAAGTGTCATAAAGACCCTCCGAGACCTTGTCAAACAAGTCGGCCTACAAGAAGGATCAAGTTGGCCTCATGGACGACAATTCGACCTCCTAAGAAGCCTATACATAAGAGACATGAACCTCATTTAAGGAGGAATTGATCAAGAAACAAGAAGTTCGATTAAGTAAGAAAGAGAAGACTAAATAGAGTGAAGAAAAGAAGAACTAGAAGGAAAGGAACGAAGTCTTTAAAAGTTGTTTTTGGGCTATGATCTCCTCACACATGCGAATATGAGGGAAACATTACTACAACGAGACCAAATTGCAGAAAGAAGTCGAGTTAGGGCACCAAGAGGTCTACTTTGCAAGCTGAGTTCCTAAGAGGGAAGAACCAATTCAAGCGAAGGAGATAAAAGGAAGAAATCACCATTTTTTTCGACACATACAAGAGCTAGGATTTCTGCATTAGTGAAAAATTGTTGTTAAGAAGTTGTTGGAGAAGTTGTTGGGGTCGAAGTTGTTGGAAGCTGTGAAGGTTGACTTGGTCTTGGAGGGGTCTTTGTCAAGGGTCGTAGGTCTTAGAATTCATTATTTTAAGTTCTATAAGAAGAGAGGAGTTCTTGTGGTTTTTCCTCTCAAGAGGAGAGGTTTTGGCCTTAGATTATAACCTACATCTTGTGTCCTCTTGTTTCATTGTTTCATTGTTTGGTAGTTGTTTGATGATTGAAAACACAATAATAATCAAGTGAAAGAAGAAGCTAATCAAATTAAGTAAAAATACACCACAAGAAATCACCAAGGTTAGAGAAATCATCTAATTAAGTTTCCCCTAGATTTCACAACACAGGGTCCATCGAAAGTATGCAATGTGGGTACTCCTTGGATGAAGAGTTAAGTTCTACATCCAACCAGTGCTCCCACTTGAAATTTGAGTAAAACCGTAGGGAGATAAGTTGAAAATACGAGTTAAAAAATTAGTTTTTAAATTTTTAAATTTTTTAATCTTTTTAGTTTTTTACTACAAAAATGGTGAATCATCCTCCATGGTTGACATCATCATCTTGAATCCTATTGGTTCTTATAAAGTTGATTTTGGCTGTACATTTTTGTTTTGAGGTCCACTTTAGACTTCAAGATTTCTCTAATGTCAGAGGCAAGGGCTTGAAGATGACTCTCAACCCTCCATATTGATTTGAATACCCTCTGGTAGGCCCTTTTCTAGATCCATTTCCACACAAATTTTGGCACAAGTATATATATCCCTTTTTGGTTCAACTCGATCTATATTGCGGCACAACTTGTCTCCTATGAATTTGATAGAAGCTTCATTCCAAAATATAATGGGGATGTTTGGTAGCATCATCCATATAAGGCTAATTGAGATTTCCATGTCTACATCAAAATTCAAGGTCCGATGAGTAAGGAACATTTCCTTACCAATGAAGTAGGGATTTGATTTGAAGCTTTGATCTCTATCTTCTTTGTTACTAAATTAACACAAACAATAATCCTTGTCACAATAATAACCAAAGATATGGCTTAGGAAATATCCTAGCGCCTTGAGATAAATACATGGCCTTCTTGAGGGTTAGGTTAGAGCCCTATGAACTTTCCAATAAGTGCTTCCTCATGCAACGTTATGGATTTTCTCTTTGCATTTAGAGACATGTTTAGCATGGGGATGGTTTTTAACCCTTTTAACAATTTTTCTCTTCTCTCGGCATTTTCCACTAGTAGAAGATTTGAGTAGAGAAGCATAGGCTGCATCCTCATGATTCACAGATGTATTCTTTCTATTTGTATTACTATGTGCTTTTAATTCTCATTCTATTAGTATATGTAATGCGATGTTGTACAAGACTTGTGCACCACTCCTCCTTGAAACCCCCACCAAATTTTTTTTTGCGTACCCGATGTTCCCATGTTTTGAGGACTTGTGGACCCTTAGGGAATGTTCCCAAATTGCTGGGAATTTAATCGGGGACTCAGGGTTCGCTAGCCATCCTTGAGATGTTTTGGGTAGATTTCATGAATGCTTTGAACCTATGTCACAAGGTTCGGCGAACTTCAACCTTGAGGTTCGAATTTTGGCGAACCTTAAATTTTTTTTGAGGTTTGGCGAACCTCATCGAACCTCATAGTCATTGACCAAGTGCATAGATCAAAACTCATAACCTCATGTCACAACTCAAGCTTGTAATGTATCCTTGCAGTTTCCATGATCATGATAACATTTTTATGTTTATTGATGTTGATATCTTACTATTTTATCCTATTTTTCATTTTAAACTTAGCATATGTATATAGACGAACCTAATGGCGAATCTCATCAAACAATTCGAACACGAACCGAACCTAATCATTGTCGAACCCGAACTCGAACCCGAACCATGTGACATAGCTTTGAACAATGTTCGAGGATGTTCTAAGCGGATTTCAGGGACTTTCTGAGCATATTTCAGGGATATTCTGGGCATATATCTTGACTCTTGACATTCATGGACATTGATGATTGGACAATGTGATCATTTTTCCCATAAAATAGTTTTATATGGCATTGAATCTAAATTTGTACAAGTTGTAACTCAAAACATGGATTTTGATTTGGATTTCTAGTGATTTAAATATTGTATCTTCAGCAACAATATTGCAACTCGAAAAGCTTCCATGTCAAGAAAAAAAGCAATGCAACATTCCCAATATCTGATCCTTGTGATTTTTTCTCCTCTTTTTTTTGGGTCATCTCAGCACCTACATATTGTACATTGGTTTTCTGGAGTCATTCGAGATCAGTGCTTCCACCATCTGGACCTTAAGCATTTTCAAAAAAAATCATATAGTAGTGACTTGGATTGAGTACTAAATGTTTGAATAAATTCCTATTCAATCACCTTAATTTGAAATTTTGAATCTAATTTCTCTATAGAAATAAAGTGTTCTAGAGTGGTTTTCAATATAGTTGTTAAAATATGCAAAACCTAGTGAAAAGATAATTCCTTTCATGTATTAACATAATCATCATAAACACGAGAAGAAAACTGCTATATTGACAGTGGTTTGTCTCATAGACCCTTCATGGACCTTATTGCAAATTGCAAAACGTTACACTTAAGTTTTCTAAAACTTAATCACAGATTGCTCATGTCTAGTAGCCAATAATGGAATGTCACTCTGCCCTTTTTTAAATTGCTCAATCGTTTTCAGAATTGGTAAGTGTAAGGGTTGTGTATAATACTAATATAGGATAACTTGTTATGCTTACAAACTTGAAGCAACAACAATTAATTGTATGGTGAATTCTAAATTTTAAATTAATTTTTATTATTATTATCATAATTATTATATAATTGCCAAATTGCCATCCTCAACCTGCCATCCCTTGAAAAATTTGGAGTGGTGCTCTAACCATCCCAGGGACGTGTCCCCACCTTCATGAAAACCAGTGCAACACAGATGTAATAATTTGCCTTCACTGTTTGTCTCCATGTTTAAAAATAAAATAAAAAAATAAACACCGCTATTTTGAATCATTGTGGAAATCCATGCAATATATACTGTGTACCAATAGGATGTATCTAATATGTTAATTTGTGAACCCTGATAGAAGATGAAATCACAGCCAACAAAACAATCAGATGGACTTGAAATTATGATAGAAAGCCTCTTTTCCAGCTCTAAAATAAATTATGATAGAAAGTCTATTTTCCAACTTTAAAATAAATTATGATAGAAATCCTCTTTTCCAACTTTAAAATATGTATTTTAAAACTGTTTTGGAGTGACTCATCACTGAAGTAAGTCAATGCATTTGGCCATTTTGACTCTAATTTTCTAATTTTTTGGGCTTTTTTTTGGTATCCTTTTTCTGGTCAATCTCACCCAAAATTTGGTAAGGATTCATTAGAATTACAAATTTAGGGTACTGAATTCATTTATGCATTCATGAAAAATCATAATCTCGCCAACATTGTATCATCAAATTCGGACCAAAAAAAAAAAAAACCAAAACGTAGAAGGTTTAAACAACAACATTTTGAATTGTATCCATTTACCTATTAACATTGCTGAAATTAATACATCAAAATATATCGTACTATATATTGTTGCCGAAATGAATACACTATCTATTTTAACATTATAACAACATAATCAATGAAAGAGAATGGTGAAGTCATATTTGATTTTTTGCATTATACCATTGCTGGAATTAATGCACCATGTTATATTTTGATGTATGGTTGCTGAAATGAATGCAAGAGAATGGTGAGGGTGATATGATTGTTTTGCATTGCACCATTGCCGAAATCAATGCGCCATATTGTAATGTAATGTATGGTTGCTGAAATTCAATGTAACCATATTGTGTTGTAATTTATGGTTGCTAAAATCAACGGGACACGTTTCGTACTATATTGTTGCTAAAATCAATGCAACAACAAGTATATAGAAAAAACCAAACAATCCCATCAAAAATAGTACCGGTACCGGTAACGTGCCATGGAATAGGAGAACAAGTATCACATGTGGTTATTTTCTCTTGCATAGTGAGTGCTTGCCCTCTTTAATTTTTTGCAACTCCATCTGCAATACAGTTTGGCCATTATACATTTCCTCAATTTGTATTCTAAATCCTTTACTATAGCTCTGTTAACTCGGTGATTTCATAAAGTTTAACCATGCCAATACGCTTGAGCAATTAATTTCTACACATTTACAGTCTCAATGATATATTTGAATTGTTATAAAGTACCAAAACTAATAATATTAGTCTTTTTAGTACATCAGGCCAGCGGCTTTGATAACCTCTGACTGCGTATTAAAGAGGCCGAACAACGAATGTGTTACGACAATAAATAGGTGGCATAGAACGACTACAACATCACCCTGAACAACGACAACATAAAACTATTTCGAGGAGGAAGAGACAGGTGATTTGTGGCTGTGTGGAAGGCCAACCTTATGGGTAGTAATTATGCAGCGTGCCATGGGTAATTAATAAGCATGGGCTGTATATGCCCACTTTTAGATTCAAGCAAGTAGATTATCTTTAGATTTAAGCAAGTAAATTATCTAACAGTTGGCATATACAACCCATGTATATTAATTTCCCTATGGCAGGATAGATAATTCTTGCCAACCTTATGTTGACTGGGCATGATTGATGACTATTATCACACATTGATGGCCGTAGAAGACTGACACTGACAACAATTCGAGTTCACACAAATCAAGCTTAGAAGATTGCTTATTTGGATCTAATTTTAGTAAGTAACACCATACTTATTGCCATAAAATGACCATTCTTGAAAAAAATGAGTAACAGTGGTTTGCAAGCTGTTTTTCGAAGTGGTATTAGGTAAATCCTCTATTTAAGAGCCTTTGGAAGCTAAAAAAATTGTTTTAAAAATGTAATCTCTGTTTTTCAAACCCCTCTTAAAAGTTTAATCCATGAAATCCTCCTGCACATTTAGTCATAAGCAGTTCCTTGTTTTAAGTTGATTTGTTTGATATTTTTTTTAACCACTGGAGTCACAAGGGTTTCTATTGGAGTCATTTTTTGGAGTTATAAGCAGATTTTCTGAAGTGGTTATGATCAATTTAAACAATTTTATGATATGCTTAAATCTCTCAAATTGACTGGAAATAATTACTTGGAATGGAAATAGAAATGGAACAAATCCTTTCATATCATTATCTTTGAGAGTTGATCTTGAGGTTGACATTGTTGTCATATTAGAGGCCATAAACATGATAATGAAGTATGGTAGAAAGTAAAAAGCCTGTATGAAACCTTTAATAAATTTCAGATTTTATTGCAATGAAATAAATTAACAAATATAAAAATCACTGAATTTGATTATTTCTGAAAATATTTTTAGGGATTGCAAGAATTGACTAATTAAGAATTATTAGTAATTGATACTAAAATTAAAGACATAATTGTTGCAGGAATCATTGGCTGCAATACGAATTAAAGATATGATTGCTTTGATTCTTGATGTTGAAAGAGTGAATGCCAAAAAGGAGTTCATATTCTTAATTAAAATTTTTTTTTGATGTTGAAAGAGTGAATGTCAAAAAGGAGTTCATACTCTTAATTAAAAAGAATTATGGCAAGAATCATTGGATGCAATACCAATTAAGACATGCTTGCTTTGATTCTTGATATTGAAAGAGTGAATGTAAAAAAGGAACCTATACTCGGAACTAAAAAAATGCACTTAGATAAATAAAGCTTCAAAAGATTTTAAGAGTTAGCTTCCCATGGCTTCAAGTTTGGTTGACTCTCCCCATGGAAGAAAGAGTTAAGACTATTGGGAGGCCATATTTTTGAGGTAGATTTGATATTGTGTCACAATTATTTTGAGATCGTAGGTGAAGGACAAGGACCTATATAACCCATGTGAAGGAAGTAAATCATTATTAGGTTGCTTTGTGATTATTACATTTTGTTTATCATTAAAAAATTGTATAAAAATCACGCCCTTATAACCTTTCACTTGTACATTGAACTTGATATTGCTTATAGGAGGTAAATCAACTAACCCTAAAAATAGAGCATGAGAAGAAAAACACGATATATGTAGACTGTTGGCATTATATCCTTGATATTTCTTATGATGTGATGACCTATCGGGCAACATTTATTTACATCACCCAAGTGGCCTACTTTGGAGTAAAGCAGTTAGGGTATCAGGAAACAATCAAGGCTAAAGAACTATATACCAAAGAAATGAAGGATTTGAATGAGTTAGAAATTTTGGGTATCAATATTATATTGCTTTCTTTCGACTCGATTCGATGAGAATCAATTTAATTTGAAATAATTAAAATTAAAATGTAAACATAGTTGAAGTTTTTTCGAGGATTCATAATTAGACCATTGTTTAAATTCATGTGCCAGACTTGACCATTTGATATTTAATATTATGATTAAGATCCTTTGAAACATTATGCTTCGAGCTTATTGAGTTGTTATTCCATTTTGTTTTTAATCACTTGGTAGGTTGTCTTAGAAATACATATTTTTGATACATGAATTTTCCTAAGTAAACTTCAGAGTTGACTTTATCATAATGTCTACTATGGAGTTTACTTTGGAAAATCCATTTATCAAACCACAATCCCACTAGAATCTAAAAACAACCAATACATATTTTCTTGGACCATTTGCAATGTATTTGTTAAATGCTTCAGAGTTACATTTTAATATTTGAATGTAGGATATGTTGACTCAAAATCTAGCTGGTCTTGTGGGAGGCCTCACAAGATGAGAGCTAGACCCAGGGACAACACTATGAGGTGGAGGTCCAGTATCGCCACAACTCACCACCTCTCACTCTTTAGTGCAATTTCACCACAAGGGAGGCTTCCTTATATTGGTCACCCAATAGATATTCAAAGTCCAAGGCTTAGAGATGACAAGGATAGGCTTAGTAATGACACTCAAATTAAGAACAAGACTCAAATAAACAAAGCCTAAGGAAAAACATGCCTTCCAAGAGACCTATTTATAACACTTATGGCCCAAGGTTTAATGAATAGGCAAGGGCAAAGGCTTACCAAGGTGCATAAGGCCAAGAAAAGGCTTGATAAGGTATGTATGATCAATAATTGGAGCAACAAGCCTTCAACAAGCCCCAAGTTGAAGCCTAGAGTTAAGTTATGGTTTACCCAAGGGAAAGCTTACCTAGGGCTTGTGACGTCATCCATAAAACAGAATAATTTTCCATGGAAATGGATGAAACTTGATAAAATGAGGCTTAAAACAAGTGAAGGACACTCCTCAAGGGAAACACACTCCTCTTAGTTGAATTTAGCACTAACCCTAGTTTAATGCCTTGCCTTAAAGGGCCGAAAATGTGTGAGAGAGAAAATATATTTTGAAAGATTTTGTAGGGTGTGATCACCTATGTGGATGACCAATGCTTGATCCTTGGGTGATGGAGTCTAAAGGGAGACCTACTAATGGAAATATCAAACCATAATATGGAGCAAGGGCTAGAAAAATCCTAGCCATCATTTTATGAGGGGGTAATCATTGAAGAGAGCTTAATATGGAGATTTATTTGAGGGATTTTCATACATTCTTAAGGGTAATGCATACAATACTTTGCCAAGATTACATAGAGAAATATTCAATAAAACTAGCAGATAAAAACCCTAACAATAACCATTCCATGCAATAGCCATAAAAATATATTCAACATGTAGAATACTTACAATAAATGCATGAACCAATCCTTTATTATCCCAAAGTGACGTGTCTACAATAAGAGAAAGTCTCCAAAAGCAAGATCTCCACAATAGATGACATCTCCACAAGTATAGAAGACTATTTTAACTAGGCCAAAATCCTTCAAAGAGGTTGAATTAATCCACAAGTGATGATGAAAATTAAAGTGAGGTGAATTTTATTTATACGAGGTCTACCTCAACCAATTTCTAACTAATTAAGCCCCTAAAGCAAGTTTGACATAAGATAACGTTGGGTTACAAGCCAACCCACTAGCTAAGTGACTAAATAAACCATAATTTCCCACACATGTGAACCATAACCTCTAGAAAAGTTGACGTCATGCCCTTTTAGGGTTCCAAATGCCATGCCATGGTGAAGTTAGGTATGCAATTGTCACGGTGCTAGGATGATCCAAAATTTGAGGAAATTCCATCAAATCCACCTTAAATCCTCCTTTGGCGTCCCAAGTTTAGTTGGGGTGCTATCATGTCATCTCCATGGGTCTTCATTTGTCAAAACAAGGTCTCATCTCTCTAGCGTTAGGGCTTCTCCAAGTGAAACAAGCCATCCCAAGTCTCTCAATGGGAGACCATCCTCATTTGGGCTCTGAATGAAGTCCCGACCATTAGGTTTTGTCAAGGCTAACCTAGGGCATGCTGGGTCCGGCAGTGTCATCATGAAGAATCCTTTATGCTAGGTGAAAGTAGACCAACATACTGGGTCCTAAGGGTGCTTTGGGACATGCAACATCTGCTCATGTCATCAGGAGACTGAACTCTCTCGATGTTGCATCTGCTAAACCATCTAAATCTCTGAAGAGGCTTGGGTCCCTGTGGAGTGGGTGCCTTCAAGGCTTGGGTTGCAGTGGACCACCTGAAAAAACAACATGAACTCAAGTGAAAGATACCATCCATCAAATACTAACATCATATATGCATCTAAATGGACCAAAATTGAATGTTAAGAGCATATTAATACTTCAAAAAATGATCACCTTTCAATATATAACTAGACCAAGTCCCGTAAAGGTCTTCCATAACTTGATAGAGGTGGCTAATGGTCAACTTATTAGGTGCTTCCAACACTTAAGGGGAAGTGACAGTTGCAAGGTCAACCCCTAAATCAATAGGTGTTAATGTAAGTGTATGATAATGAAGGAAAAAGGCTCCATGGCAGAGTGCCATGGTCAAGGGGACCAACTGATGGTGAGTTCACATCTCAAGTGTATGAATGTAAGGAAAGAGCAATCGTGGAGGAACAAGTTAGCCTGCGCAACCTGCATTTTCCACCCCTCTAGTTCTCTTTTAATTCTTCTTCATAATAATTTGTATTACGATGCATAACTCAAGGGTTATATATTTCTCTTTATGATGTAGCATTTTATATTACCCCTTAAGATGAAACAATTCATCGCTTATCAGGGTTGGGACATACAAGGGTTCCTATTGATGTAATGGAGCATCATGTGCTTAGGAACTGGGTGATGGTCAAATGAGGAGGGTAGAACCCATGCTAGGATTTTTCCCACCTACTAACTTATGTCTCGAAAATCTTTTGCATTTTGATTTTCTTCATTTTCTTTTGTTGTGGCCATGATATGCGTTTCCATTCAACCTCAAGGACAATGTTTTTCAACCATACTCAAGGAGTGTGGAAAATAGAGTGTCGAATCCCAATGAACCAATGACAAGTTAGACTTGGCGAATGGAAGTGGTATAATGGGCTTGTAATGTGGCATTAAAGGTGTCAAGTATGATGTATGGGAAGATGAACTTTCTACCTCAATCTGATTTTTCCAAATAGTGCCCTTCCTATAACCCTAAGGTCTCAAGGGAGGTCCTACTAGACTAGGGATAAATATTAACCCCCCTAGTAAGTTGTGAGAACATATTTACAGTCAAGATCAATTGGTCTTCCTAATCACCATTTTATCCATACTATAAATCCCTAAAACAAACAAGTATAAGCACCCAATTGCAAAATGATCAAAGTACCTTTTGAATAGCAGCCACGCTTTTGTTCAAGTGGTAATGCCAGATGGGAGAGGCATATGGTTGATGCAAATGGTGGAGGCACATGGCATATCATTGTCAAATAGTGGTTGCTAGGGGTTGCTGGCTGACTGGCTATTCGACCGACTGTCAAATGTATGAGAAACGTTTCCTCCTATGTGGTTACCCATTTTGGTGTTTAACATCTGGCTTCAACTCTAGGACATGAGCTCATCGTAGAGCACATGATCCATATGCTCGAACAAAGAATTCATGAGAACTTCAATTATCCTAGGCTTGTAGACTTGTTACTTGCACATACAAGTCAACTTGTTTGGGAGCATGTGTAATGGGTGTTGGCTATCACCTTGGTTTTATATGATGATAAAAAAATCCATACAGAAAGTAAACTCTAATTAAATGCAGATTAATTTACAATGAAACACAATAATATGAGTATACAAGGTTTAAAATGCTCAGACAAGATGCATTGCAACTATTTACTCAATGCTAGCACATATTGTTGGAAATGTAACTAGTTTCGATCTTCAGAATTGTTATTGGACTCATTTCAATATGTATCTTATGTAACAAACAAAAGAAGTAAGAAAAAAGCTATTATTTTAAAGCATGGGTTTCATGCTCCTTATTGGTGGTCTTCTAGGTAAAAGCATGTTCTTCATACTTCGAGGGATTGTTAGGTCATAGGATTTATTGTCACAAGTCAATAAAGTCAACATCATGATTATAAGACCCTTTCGGGCAAGATGTACCTTGTCAAAGAATTTATTGAGTTCATAAGGTCCTGGAAACCTCCAAAGTATAAGTTGGCCCTGACAGTTACAAGTTGGCCTAAAGGAGGGAATTTGACCCCTTGGAAAGGCTATAAATACAGGAAACTTTGACGTCATTTGACACACTCAGACACAAGTTTGATCTCTCAAGAAGAAGTTTGATCTGAAGTTGGGAGAAGCAAGAAAGGAAGAGCGAAGGTCTAGAAGACAAGGAAAATCGAAGATGCTTAAGGAGAATCTGAATTAATAGCTGCCATATTGCATTTTCCAACATGGTATGAGAGCTAAGGTGAACAAGAGAAGGCAACTGGAAGGACACAAAGAAAGGCTTTCTTGTGAAGGGGAATTATTTGTAGAAGGAAATAAGGAAAGAAGAAGAAGCCCCATTGGTCTAGGAGGGTTTCCACATCAGTATTTTGTTGAAGAAGACCTCATCATCAAGGTCTCTTTAAACGAAGGAAGGACAAGTATTTGTTGAAGATTCTCTACTTCATAATCTTGAAGAAGAGGAAGCATCAAAGGATCTTGATATCATCTCTCACTCTTTGAAGTTGTTTGAAGACACCATTATTTAAGCCATCCTAGAAGTCATCATTCTAGGGAATCTTTGAAGTCTCCTTGGAGGTAATGAAAACATCAAGATTGTTGGATACATCATCAAAAGGCAAGACTCTTGGTTGACAAAGAATGAAGTCATGGAGTATGTCCTTGGAGAAGTAGCTGTACTAGAAGAAAATAAGACTTAAGAGTTATCAAAGTACAAGAAGGGAGAAGTAAGGGAACAAAGGATCATTGTTGAATCCATTAAAGATCATCTAGTTCCCTTTGTTGCTGATTTGAAGACATCCAAGGCTATGTATGATAAGCTGGTAAAGTTGTACTCTATAAGTACATCAGGCTAGAAGATATCTTTGAGGAATCAACTACATAGAATAAGGAAGTCAAAATATGAAGACATGGCTACCTACCTAATGAAGATCTCACAAATAATAGACCAGTTGCAAGAGATTGGGGATATTGTTACAAATTCTGAGATGGCTATTTGTGTATTAAATGCTTTGCCACTCGATTGGAGTAGTTTTTGGACAAGCATCTACTCAAAGAAAGATACTACACCCTTCGATGAATTATGGGCTCAATGTATCTTGGAAGAATCTATAATCAATGCAAAGGATGATAGTGAATCAAATGAAAAGTCTCAAGCCTTCATTTCAAGGACCAGAAAATTGAAGAAAGGAAAGTTTGGAAAGTCTAAGATTCAATGCTTTGGATGCAATGAGTATGGGCACTTTAAAAGGGATTGTCTAAATAATAAAATGAACAACAAAATGAATGAAAATAAGTGAAGCTCTTCTAGCTGAAGAAAGGGGAGAACCTAAGAAGATGCTGAAAGGAAAAGATACCAAAGATCTTTATCACTGACGAAATCTCCATCTTTGCCCTAGGTTCTTTATGAAGTTTGTCTTTATTTTCAAGTATAAGGTAGAGTAGGATTCATTATAGTATACTCTAAAAGAGTCTTGATTTTGTATAGGCATGACATCATAGATAGAAGCACATGATAATATAACAATTATATTACGCTTGTTTAATTTTCTTTGGGAAAGATCACTTAGTTTAAAGAGAATGCAAAGTTTCGAACCGTGTTGCATATTATTGTTAATATGGGCATCTGCTAACATAATTTTAGAAGTAGTCATTTTGCAAAGGAGGATTATTAAGATCATATAAGAATCGTCATTTTGGAAGATTCTTGGAAGCAACATTATTATTGGTATATATTCCATTTAGTATGGAAACAATAGTTCTAAAGGATGAAGGAATGCAAATGGTCAAGTTACAAATATGAAAGGCACAATGAAAGTCTTTCTCTTCTTGGAAAAGGAAACCTATCTCTGAAAGATATAAGAAGCAAACTAGTTCAAAGGATGGCTAGATGATTACATGAAAGCAAAAGTATGCATATTCTTCCCTAGAGCATGATTAATATCTACAAAAATCATTAAGGAAGAATTAGTTATGAATATGCTTGGTAAGTCTTCCATATGATTGCATGATGCTTGAAAATAGAAATGTTGTGAAATGGATGGAGATCAAGATTCTTTCACAAGATTGCATGGCATAAATATAACAATGTTGATGAACATCAAGTATAGTCCCCAGAAGAAAGAAAGGGAGTTTACAATGACAACTCCAAGGAAGATATTACAACTTGGTAATTTAGCTTGATCTATGACCACTCTGCTTAAATTGAGTACATGGAGAAAGATTCATACGAAGATGGATCATGCGAAAGGATGTTGATCTCAAAGGCTCAACTAAGATGATGCTTTGATGAGAGGGCCATCATGACAAGGTAAGTTTGATATTTAATATTTTGATATTGGTTCTCTAGTTAACATATTGTTTTTCTACCTGGAAGGATATTGCATGAATGAATGATGACAATTGAGAAAAATTCAACCGTGGGTACTAAACTCAATTCAATGAACATATGAATTGAGTATATGGTTTTGACAATTAAGAAGTGAAGGTGTTCACATAATCACCTTGGGATTGAAAGGTAACAGTGAAAGAAGATAACTCGATGTTCATCAACAAATATCACTTTCATGTTTAAGAGGGACCTATGACTAGCTTGAAGTTTTAAAAGGCTCAATATAATGTATTCATTGATGATGACTAGAGGAAAGTGATATGCAAGTTTGATGGCCTGAACCTTGTCATAAGATTGAAGTAAGAAGATGGCTCCATGATACCTAGAAAGGTAGAAAGCTCGATATAATGAGATACAGAGGAAAGAGGGAGCCATGCAACTATCTTCATGAATAAATGATAGCTGATACATTTATGAAGACAAGTTATAAAGCTTGTGGTGATGACTTCCCAAATTGGAAGGAAGTCAAGGATCTCCTCTATATTTGAGAGGTAGAAAAAGGAGTCTCCTTAAATAGGAGCAAGGACCTTTTCCCTAATCAAGAGGGAATGGGGATATCCTCTCTAGTTGAGAGGGAGTGATAATGGAAATCACATGTGGATTCTCTTGTTCATGTGTCGTGCACTTGACCAAGACTAACAACCATACGTCTAAGTGACGATGATGGAGAGAGAATGGTGGAGGATTGGATAAACATGTGTGGTTTCCTTGAGGATAGAAAATCCAAGAAAGGAAAGGTACTGACACTCTTTTAGGATACGACAAGTATCCAAGATAAGAGTGGCAAAAGAGGACAAATATTCTTTGAGGATTGGGAATCCAAGATAAGTATAGTCCTAAAAGGACATACCTAGTGAGCATCTGGATGGGGTATGTTCCTTAGAGGTAGTGTGGTATCACATATAAAGCCTCCAATCATAATTCTCTTGAATGAATTTGAGCTTGTCTAGTTAGGCCTTAAAGAAAACACTGGTTTTAATGATGATGCTTATATTTGGCTTATCAATCTAACTCTCCTTATGAGGGCTCTTTAGTCTGAGAATGATGTTGTATTGGTCGTACAATTATGAATACCTCCATAGTTAAGAGGGAGGGTTGGAAATGTAACTTGTTTCGGTCTTCATAATTGTTATTATACTCATTTCAATATGCATCTTATGTAACAAGCAAAAGAAGAAAGAAAACTTATTATTTTAAAGCATGGGTTTCATGCTCCTTATTGATGGTCTTCTAGGTATAAACATGTTCTTCGTGCTTCTAGGGTTTGTTCAGTCATAGGATTTATTGTCACGAGTCAATAAAGTCAACATCATGATTAAAAGGCCCTTTTTGGAAAGATGTACCTGTTGAGATTCAACAAGAATCCTAGTGAAAATGAAGCACCTACACTAGGATGGAGCCTCAGGCTATTTTTAGGTGTATGTCTATTTATATATGTATCTGAAAATTTTATTTATAGATGCATGTCTACTATTATTATCCCTTAATATTAGTTGGACAATAAACTATATTCTATTCTCAATGAACACTTGGAAATAGTTAACTGAAGTGGCAAATCAGTTAGCTAAAGGAATTTCGAGTTAAGTGGTTGGTTGGTGGGACATGCAGGTTAACTTGGTTGTAATTGAGTGATTCAAAGTTGTAACAGAGTTGGAAGTGCAGTTATGCAAGTTGTAAAGTAGTTTAACTTAGTTGTGCTAGTTGTAACTGAAGATACACTAGTGAGATGTCAAGTGAATTAATTATTAATTGATTCACAATCAATGGTCTCACATGCAACTGAAGATCTACTATTATTAACTGCATGCATGTCAGATCCAGTGGAGACCTAGTTGAGTTCTAGGTGAAAGGGAAGTAAACTATTAGTTGCGACATTATCTGGTTGCACACATGCAACCACACACACATTAGATGTGCCCATGAGGATTGCACAGTCAAGGCATGCAAGATTGCACTCATTCAGGGATTGCTATCAGCTGGGATTGCGTAGTGGAGGCAAGTTGTTTGGAGATAGTGAATTGGCTATAGAACTTGCCAATTTTTTTGTATGACAGTGTGAGACAATCAGCTCATGTACTGAGAGCTCTTGGATTAGAGATTTGTATGTAATTGTTTCATGATCCATGATTCAATATACAATAGAATATAGTGGGGTTTTTAGCTATAAGCTTTCCTCAGTAAATTATCTGTGTTGTGTGTGATTGATTTTTCTTCATGATATTGTAATTAGCGATTGTGTTTTAAATTCCGCAAAGATTTGTAGAAGCGATTCTGTATTTAACAACATCATATTTTTAGATAAGGAGAATCCAAGACATACATGTATTTTGTATAATTTCTAAAGCACCTTGTAAAAGAATATATTTTGAGTCTAGAAAGTCCTATAAACCTCCAAAGTACAAATAGGCTTTGACAACTACAAGTTGGCCTAAAGGAGGAAATTTGACCCTTTGGAAATGCTATAAATACAAGTAGATTCGACCTCATTTGACACACTCATACACAAGTTCGATTTCTCAAGAAGAAGGTCGATTTTATGCTGGGAGAAGTAAGAAAGGAAGAGTGAATGGCTGGAGGATAAGGGGAATTGAAGAAGGTTAAGGAAAATCTGAATTAATAGCTTCCATATTGCATTTTCCAACACATATTACATCACTAAGTATAATCATATAACCAATGTAGCCAAAATATCATTAGATCTATATCATACCACTTACCCTTATGATTAATCATGACATAAAGCAATAAAGCATCACAATCATCTATACCATAACATTCACATATTGAATCACACAAGAGGGAGGTGGGAAAATAAAATATCCACGGATAATTTTGGCTACCATTGGAAGGGGAGTCCAAATTTTTCTTTCCCTTGCTAATCCTTTCTTGCAACATGAATATGGAGTAATTGGTGATTGATTTAAGGAACTCTTGCTCCATATCTATCTTAAGCATACAACTCCCATTGATGTCTTTAGGGACATGTTGTAAGTAGTATGATGAGGAAGATGTCTGTATAACAAGATCTTAACAACTAGGTTGCTTGTCACAACAATCAAATTCAAAAGGGTCAACCAATGCTAGCTCATCTTGTTCAAAATGTATGTGTTATCACTCAAAAATTCCTCTTGGTTGTAAAAGAGAAATTCCTAAGGTAACCTTTTCAAACCAATCTTGCATATTGAAGGCTAGCCCCTTCAATCTAGAGAGGGCTCTCTTTGACAACCTAATCACTAATATTAGTAACTAGTTGTGTCCTTAAGCAATGGTTAGATCTTCAGTAGGATTTTTGGATTTTGAGTGTGGTGGTTAGGATGAAGCAATTAATCCATTGGGAAATGGAGTCAACAAATCAAGTTTCAAATGTAGCTACCAATATCTTGACTTTATGAATCAAGAGGGACATAGGCAATATAGATGGCAAACTGTAGACATATCAAACATCATATGAATGGTAGTAGAAGGAGAAAACAATCCACTATAGTAGGGCATGAAACATGAATCCTGCAAGCTTTAAGAGAAATAGTGCAGATGTCTAAATCACATGAACCAGAGCATTAAACTTAATGAATTATGTCACATAATCTCATTTAAACATAAGAAGAAAGAAAATAAATGATACGCATAGAAATGAAACTATGACATGAGAAAAACTGACTGAGCATACCATCATAGGAATCTCTATATCATGAACATAATATACTAGTCTTCTTGGCACTTGAAACAATGAATAATTTGATTGCACACACATCAAAAGAATACTTTGTTTCAATGTCTAACCCTTCTTCCTTCTTTTTCATTAATTATATAGGAAAAATACATAAATTTGAGATCCACAATGTTTGGGAAAGTATTAATTACTATAACCTTGAAGATCCAAAAGAAATGGATCTGAAAAACCTCTTTACTCATCTTTAGTCTGATACCCAAATCGAAGTTGATGAAGTGGCCTTCAACTATTGACTTGTCAGTTTTATAGGAAACAAAATTTCGAAAAATATGGCAAATTTATGAAAAATAGGCTTTAAAGAGGCATTCAGATCTCTCAAACTGTGATATCTGTGTAAAAACAGAAAAAGGTTTTTTTAGTTAATCTAATTTCCCACAAAAACCTATTTCATATTTCTAAAATTCATCTTCATATTCTTGAAAACCACACCCAAAGTGGATGACCAAAATCGAAAATAATTAAATATTTAATTCTTGAAAAATGGGCTGCAAATATTCATTCATATCCTTCAAGCCATGCTATTTGGGTAAAAACTTAAAGGGACTTCTTTAAATTGGTATGTTACAAAAACAACTGTTTTGGATTTTACAAATTAATTTCCATATGTTCGGAAACTGCATTTGAAAATAGTGACTAAAACATGAAAATAAAAAAATTACAAAATATGGAAAAACCAGCCTCAAAGATTCCTCTGTAATTTCCAAAACATGATGTTTGAGTAAAATATGAAGGAGGTTTTTGTAAATCATCCCATTTCCAACAAAAACCTCTTTTGTTTTTTTCTTAAAATTCGTCACCACTTGTTTGAAATATGTGTTTGAACATATTGGCTAAAACAAGGAAAACACTGAAAACTGTTATTTTAGGGCAAACTATTGTTTTATGGTTTAATTTAAAATATCTCTTAGGATTGAAAACTCTACCAAATGTCACATCAAGGTTTAATAAGGGTAAATCTTCTTGAAAAATGGTTTGGCCACTTGAAAAGAAGTTTGGAAGACCATATTTTTAAACTTTCTATCGACGCTACAAAATATTTTTGTAGCGCCACCTGTAGACTTTCGATAGGTTGATTTTGCTACAAAAACTTAGGGAACACTTAGGATTAGGTGAAATAACTATTTAGAAATGTTTCTAAGCTTATGTTATATTTCCAAAAAGAATTTCCATAGGCCCTTACATAACCACTTACACAATGACCTGATAATCATAACCTTTAGACCTTTAAGAAATGTACAAACTTGGTGCTAACAATTGGCTCCAATGGGGATACTGTCTCCCCAGGAGGTAGTAAAGAACTCGTAGACCTTATGCTTGATCCATTGGGATGCTCCTAAGCTTTACCTTGCAAACTGTTACCCGACTTGCAACTGAAACCAAACGGAAATCCACACTGAAAATCACAATTGCATACTACAAACTCAAAATTGAATGCTGAAACTAAAGTTGAAGATTGAAAAACCAAACTGAAACAAATGCTTGTCCTAAAAATCTTTTTGCAAACTACTTCCTACTCCATATTTCCGAGACCAACCACTGAATCAAGTAATTACAGATTTCCAATGTAGCAAATCAAGCAAATGACTATTTGATTGCTATTTACTCTCACCTGCTTGAAAAATAAAGAAAAATTTAAAAACTGGCAACTCAAACTCCAAGTGAACCTGATATGCATAATCCATAAACACCACAAAATCCAGTTTTGCTGATGATTCAAACAAATTTTCCCAAGGATCTTCAAAATCATGGAGGATTTTCTCTTGTTGATGAGCAAAAGTGAAAAGATAAATTGTGTCCTTTACTGTTTTTTGTTTAATGTATTTAATAGAAACCTCATGCTGATTTTCAGATGGAATAACATCAATTTTCTTGATTATGTTTTCATTCAAATCATTCAAAATACAAGGATTTGAGTGTTCATGAAAAAATTCAAATAGAACAACTATTACTTGTATATTTCGTTCTTCATGAGGTTCAGATGTATCTAAAAATGACCTTTCATGTGCTTCAAGAGGAAGGATATCGTTATGATTTCCAAAGAATCACGGAAAATAGTTTCTTGCTCATCATTTCCTTGCAAAATTAGATGATTATCATCATGAATTGATTCATTACCTAAAGTTTCCACCCATGAATTTTCAGAACCCTGTTTTTCATAAGCTTCTTCTTGAAGTAAAGATCCAAGGAATGAATGATTTAATGGAAAAACTGATTGACTTTATTCATCATTAGGGTCTTGTTCCATTTCATTTTCAGTAAAGGAATAAACCATTGTTTGTTGTTGGGATGAATATTCGTAAAGGGCCTCTATAATTTCATCATTCATACACTTCATCATCAAAATAATTTTCAAGGTATTGAATGAAATCTTCACAAATTTCACAACAATCTTCAAACACAAGAAGGAAGGATTAGATTCTCCATAATACTCGAAGAATGTTATGTGAAAATATTTAAGAGAGTATAAGCTACTTTGTTTTAACCCTTCATACCATGACCTTGCTTTCCCTTCTAGGGTAGCCATAAACATCTTCATCAAACAATCCTCATGAAAATTAATCGCAAGCTTATGTACATTCATATTAAATTTAATCAAATGAAGCGCAACATCATCATTGCTCTGATCTCTAAACTTTGGCAAGTATGATTTCCAATCTATGCATGAAATGCATTTTGGAAAACCTAGGACATGTTCACATTTCATCGAAGCATACCTTGTAGATATGTAAGCCTCCATGGAAGCCATCTTCGTATTGTGGAGTTGCCAATGCCACTTTAAATTCAGGGTCTCACTGACAAAGGAGTCATTGGGCGAATGAAGTACAACCTCTTTTGTGTACCTGATTTCTGTCCACCATCAGGAATCAAATTTGAAACAATAGTAATAGCTTTTGGGAAGATGAGTCACTCTTCTCCAGTATGGCCGCCACGATGTTATCACTCAAAATTCCTCTTGGTTGTAAAATATAAATTCTTAAGGTAACCTTTTCAAACCAATCTTGCAGATTGAAGGCTAGCCCCTTCAATCTAGAGAGGGCTCTCATTGACAACCTAATCACTAAGCTTAGTAGCTAGTTGTGTCTTTAAACAATGACTATATCTTCAATAGGGTTTTTGAATTTTGAGTGTGGTGGTTGGGATGAAGCAATTAATCCATTGGGAAATGGATTCCACAAATCAAGTTTTAGATGTAGCTACCAAGATCTTGACTATATGAATCAAGAGGGGAAAATGTAGGATATATGACAAACTGTAGATATATAAAACATTATCTGAATGGTAGCAAGAGAAAAAAATCCACTATAGCAGGGCATGAAAAATGAATCTTGCAAGCTTTAGGAGACATAGTGCATATGTCATGAACCACAACATTTTAAATATAAAAAGAAATAGATAAATGATATCACATAGAAAGGAAGCTATCACATGAGAAAAAATGACTGAGCATACCATCACATGAATCTCTGTATCATGAACATTATATCCTAGTCTTATTGGCACTTGAAAAGATGAATAGTTTGATTACACACCCAATAAAAGAATAATTTTTTTCAAAGTCAAACCCCTTTTCCTTATTTTTCATTTATTATATAGGAAAAATACATAAATATGAGTTCCACAATGTTTGGGAAAGTATTCATTACAATAACCTTCAAGATACAAAAGAAATGGATATGAAAAACCTCTTCACCCATCTTTAGTATGATCCCTAAGTCGATTTTGATGAGGTGGCCTTCAATTGTTGACTTTACATTTTATAGGAAACAAAATTTTGAAAAATTTGGCAAATTTATGAAAAATAGGCTTTAAAGAGGCATTCAGATCTCCCAAAACATGATCTATGTGTAAAAACCGATAGAGGTTTTTTTCAATCATCTCACTCCCCACAAAAACCTATTTCATATTTGGAAAATGCATCTTCATCTTCTTGAAAACTGCAAGCAAAGTGGATGACTAAAATTGAAAATAATTAAATATTTAAATCTTGAAAAATAGGCTACAAATATTCCTTCATATCTGTCAAACCATGCTATTTGAGAAAAAACTAAGATATAATTCTTTAAATTGGTATGTTACAAAAAAAAACCTCTTTTGTATTTTACAAATTCATCTCCATATGTTCGAAAATTGCATTTGAAAATAGTGACTGAAACAAGAAAATAAGAAAATTACAAAATCTCGAAACATAGGCCTCAAATATTCCTCTGTAATTTCCAAACCATGATGTATGGGTAAAATTTGAAGGAGTCTTTTGTAAATCATCCAATTTCCAACAAAACCCTCTTTTGGTTTTTTGAAATTCATCACCAATTATTTGAAATTTGTTTGAACATAGTGACTAAATCAAGAAAAATGATGGAAGCTGTCATTTTAGGGAAAACTGCCATTTTATGGTTTAATTTAAATCCCCTCTCTTAGGCTTGAAAAATTTGCCAACGTCAAGTTTTAATAAGGGTAAATATTCTTGAAAAATGGTTTGGGCACTTGAAAAGCAGTTTGGAAACTCATATTTTTAAACTTGCTATGGGCAATAGGAAATATTTTTGTAGCACCACCTGTAGACTTCCGATAGGTTGATTTTGCTGCAAAAACTTAAGGAACACTTAGGATTAGGTGAAATAACTATTTAGAGATTTTTATAAGACTATGTTACATTTCCACAAAAAGTTTCCATATGCCATTACATAACCCCTTACACAATGAACTGATAATCATAACCTTTGGACCTTTAGGAAAGGTACAACTTGGTGCTAATAGTATGCAACATGAATATGACTGAGGGATGACAACAAAAAATTCCAAGGATGGCTCAAATGAATAAAAAATAATATCTTCCTGATTAGATCAAGTGCAAGGGATGACAAGGTCATTGCTAACATCATCATCAATATCATAAATTGAATACTTGTCAAAATGATTGCTACTCATACCCCACTTCCCCTCTTCGATATGTAGAAGATCACTACTGTTAATCTTCAAGGAATTTACATGATCACCCTTTTCAAGGTATTCAGAAAGTGCATCATAAAATTTGACATCAAAGGATGGAGCCCTCCTCAACTTCACTTTCCAAAGTATCATCTTTAACATGATCCTCAACATGCTCCATTCCTTGGTCATCTTCAAGGTCACTTTCAATGTGTTGATCTTGATGATACAGAGTGGAATCTTCCTTTTTCTCATGGTATTCTTCTCCATCATAACCCTTGTTTCTTTCATTAACAGAATGATCAAGGTTTTCTTCAATATGATTTAGTTGTTAATAATAGGTAATGTTATTTTTTGGATGGCAATGATCTTCTTCAAATTTTACATCTTTAGAGGGATGAAAGCTATACTCCCTTTGGATGGCTATGGCCAAACATCGACGAACACATTCATCACTTTGGAACCTTGGCCCCTAATATAGAAGAAAAATTTCAATACAAATTTAATAGAGGGGATGCTTTCGGGTTCACAGGAATATTCAATCCCATCGCGTTGACTAGTCCTAAGAGAATTAATGAATAACCTCACAAGAGTGTCTTGTTGGATCATATTGATCTCTGAAGAATATTTAATGAATTTTACTATGTGATCAATTTTTGAAAGTGGATCACCATTAAATATTGGGACATTTATCTTAGCACTTTATCCTAACTATCTGGATATCCAGGAGTGTCCTTGACATCCAAAGCAGAGAATATGTCACACATATCCCGAAGAGCCATTTCTCGTCACACAAAATTTTCATAATCTTCAAATATGGAGTCGCTAGGGTGGACTCAAGATGCATTGAAAAATTCTTGCTTCACCCTACAAGCATGGAAACAATTAAATCTCAATGAATAACTAGGTATTTTTTCTTACAATAGAGTTGCCAGATGAGAAAATTTATCCTTGTTTATGGGATAAGCTCAATCAAGGAATTGAAGCTTAGACTTTATATTTCGAGGAGGTGGACTCAAATCCTCCATTGTAGCATTGCTAGAAGATGTTGCCTCAAACTCTAACAGTTCTTGTGAGATGCCTCACAAGATAAGAGCTAGACCTAGGTACAACACAATGAGGTGGAGGCCCACTATCACCAATACTGACCCCCTCCTTCTCTTTAATGGAATTTCGCCACAAGGGTGTTGAGAAATATAGAGCAGCTAGATTATGTGATTTATCTTACCTTGGTAAGTGTTTGTGAGGTATTTTTAATTTACGTGATTAACTTCTTATTTCCTTTATTATTATTAGTATTGTCTATCATCAAACAACTACCAAATCATGAATAACAGTGAGACAATAGGACAAAAGATGTAGGCAATCATCTAGGGCGAAAACCTCTCCAATGAGAGGAAAACCCATTAGAATTATTCTCTTCTTATAGAACTTCAATTGACAAATTCCAATACCTATGACCCTTGACCAAGACCCTCCAATACCAAGTCAGCGTTTTCCTTCTTGAACGACTTCCAACAAAAAAATTCGACCTTCCAACAACAAATTCAACCCCAAAAATAGTTTCTGCAACTTCAACCTTGATGCAACTTCAAAAATTTCGACCTAGAAGCTTCACAACTTCGACCTAGAAACAACTTTACAACTTCAACCTTGCAGCTTCATAGCTTGGACCTTGCATCTTCACAACTTCGATGCAACTTCACAACTTTGATGCAACTTCACAACTTCGATGCAACTTCAAAATTTCATCTTGCCCAATAACTGTAGAAACTCTATAAAGAGAGAGAGAGAGAGAGAGAGAGAGGCCCAAAACTCCGAACTTGTTCTTCTTCTCCTTCTTCATCCTTTTCCAGGTTCTATCCCGAGGAGATCGAACTTTCTTAAGTGAGTGTCCAAATGAGGTCGATTTCCTTTTTATTTATAGGCTTGTGATGGGTACAAATTTCTCTATTTAGGCTAACTTGTCCATTCATGTAGGCCAACTTGATCTTTGTGCCATGACGAGGTCTTAGAGGGTCTTTTTAATCTATTTAAAATATGTAACATGCCCAAATGGGTCTTTAATACATGATAATGACTCAATTGACTTTATGAAAAACCTAGAAGCACTCAATGGGTGCTTGACCTAAAAATAAATTTCCCTTGAGCATGAAACCCATGCCTCAAGAATAAAATTAATAAATTTATTTTTATATTTTCATTAAATACATAAAATCATAATTACACGTCATTATGAATACTGAACCTAGTTACATTTTTCAATACTCCCTCTTAACCGGGGAGGTATTCATAATCCATACAAGGAACTTGGACATTCTCAATATGAATAATTCTCATTTGAAGAGTAAGATTGGTAACCCATCTATTTAGCATCATGTCATCGAACATTGTCACATAGCAAGGCCTTGACTATAAACCCCATCTCTCCATATGATTAGAGCACAATCTTGGCGAGACCAATGATTATAGACACCTTCATCATTGTCTCTCCAAGAACATACCCCACCCGGGTGTTCACAGTGTATGTCCCTCCAAGACTATTCTTATCTTGGATTCCCAGTCCTCAGAGAATATCAGTGCTCTGCGACTACTCTTATCTTGGATTCCCTACCACATCCTCAAATAGTATCAGATTGAAGATTCTTACCCAATCCTCCTTTCTTTTCTTCCCAAGTGAAGACAAGAATGATGTGTCTATCTCTCCCTCTTAGCTAGGGAGGATATACCCATTCCAATGAAGGAATTTACTCATTCCTATAAAAGGAATGTGCCCAAGCTCCCTCTTATCCAGGGAATTGTCCAGGCTCCTAGGGACTTGATTCCAAGCTCACACTTAGCCAAGTACTTGTCCATGCTCCCAGGGACTTGCTTCCAAGTTTCTACCAAGTTAGAAACTTTTTTCCAGGGTCCCTCTTAACTAAGGACCTGTTGCTAACAACAACTTTTTATTAATTGGTGGATATCACGGGACATTCAAATTCTTGTAGCATTCCTCCATTCAATGTTATGAATTTTATCTTTAATATTATGGAGCCTTCATATTTGTAGGGCATCGACCATCCATCACTTTCTTCAAGTCAACCATGTCATCCTTCCCTTTATCTAAAAGTGATTTTCTACTCCACATTTGGAATTCCTTCATACAAATACCTCGTATAGATCATGTTTCCTTTAGGATCTTCCATCCCACCACATGAGTGCTAGTTGTAGACGAAATCCACAACTCTTTCTTTGGAATCCTTGCATTAACCCATCCAAATGTTATATCTTTCTTTTCAAATTCAATGATATGGGTTTCTTCCCTTCCTCTTTTGTTGTTTTCCTTCTTGACTTAGGTCAATCTCTCTTGAAGTGCCCATATTTTTCTCTCTTGACGTCAATAGCATTGAACCTTCGCCATATTTTTCTTCCTTCTCTGAGGACCAAATTTTCCAAAATTCCCTTTCCTCATTGCCATGGCAACACATACTTGAGTTTTCTCATTTCATCTTACATCATTCTTTGCCTTCAATTTGGTTCCTTCTATCTTGTATAGTGACCATAGTTCATTGAATGGATTAGCTTCCTTCTTGCCATAGATTCTTAATGTGAAGTTTCCCCATTCCTCCAGTAGTGCATTGAGCACTATGGTAGTCATTTCCTTTTCAAACATTATTTCTCCCAACCCTTGTAGTTGATCCCTTATTTCAGACACCTTAAAAGTATGAAGCTATTTATTATTCTTTAATATCTTCATCTTTTCTATATATTTTCCATTTCATGTATTTTGCTAGAGATTGAGATTATTCTTTGGAAGTTAGACAATTAAACCCATGACATGCTCAACGAGTTCATTTTCTATGAGGATCAAATCCATCCTCTTCTTTCATGAAAGAAAATTTTGATGAACCAACCAATTTGTTGTTTTCCTTGCAAAATGAAGTAATATTGATAAATAAATATAGATATAGAGATACTTACTTGTCAAGTGAAGATACTCCTAGATGACGAAATCTTCAGCTTGATTCCTTCTTGATTTTGATGATGATGTAGATAATAGAAGATATCTTCTTGTTGAATATTTCTTCCTTCAAAAGTGATCCTTGGATCACAAGGATATCACATTGATCCCTTGATGATGAAAACACTTTATATTCCTTCAAGTCAACACTATTCAAACTTGTTTCACAACCCCAAGTTTTCAACCCTTCTTCATAATTTTGGCTTGCTATAACATGTCTACAATTTCAGCCTTTTCTACATAAACCCTAGATCATCACACGTGTGGCTGGAATATGAATAAATCTGCCTCCTTTTGACTTCTCTTGACCTTGAATCCTATTGACAATTCAACTTGCTAAGTAGTCCTTATTTGGCACAAAATTTGAGTCCTCTGAGTGACTACAATTTTTGGGTTTCGTTGCTGCAAATGATGTCGTAACCTTCGCATGTGTGGAGGAGAATTAGCCCAAAACAGATCAGAAAATGCTTTGCTCTTATTTATTCTTCCTTAGCTGGGTATTAGGTTCCTTTCTCTTCCTTTATCAAAATATTCTTTATGATTGATGCTCTTGATGTTTCCAAGATTATTTGTTCATAATTTGGCCCTTGCGTATCATTCTTTGTGCCACCCTTCCTTGATGTAGTCACCTTAGCTTTGATACCATGTTGAGAAATTTAGGGAAACTAGATTATGTGATTTCTCTTACTTTGATCGCTGTTTGTGATGCATTTTTACTTTACTTGATTAAATTATTATTTCCTTTATTATTATTAGTGTTCTCTATCTTCTAACAAATACCAAATCATAAATAATAGTGAGACAATAGGACATAAGATGTAGGCGACCAAACATGGCCAAAATCTCTCCAATTGAGAGGAAAACCCATCAAAATTCTTCTCTTCTTATATAACTTCAATTGACGAATTCCAAGACCTATGACCCTTGAACAAGACCCTCCATGACAAAGTAAAAATTTTCCTTCTTGAACGGATTCCAACAACAAACTTCGACCTTCCAGTAACAACTTCGACACCAACAACAATTTCTGCAAGTTTGACCTTGATGCAACTTCAACAACTTCGATCTAGCAGCGTCACAACTTTGACCTAGAGGTAGCTTCACAACTTAAACCTTGTAGCTTCACATTTTTGAAGAAAATTGACAACTTCGATGCAGCTTCACAACTTCGATGCAACTTCATAATTTTGTTTTGCCCAGTAACTGTAGAAACCCTAAAAATAGAGAGAGAGGCCCAAAACTTCAAACTTGTTCTTCTTCTCCTTCTTCTTCCTTTTCCAGTTTCTATCTAGAGGAGATCAAACTTGCTTGAGTGAGTGTCCAAATGAGGCCAATTTCCTTCTTATTTATAGGCTTGTCAAGGGTACAAATTTCTCTCTTTAGGCCGACTTGATCTTTGTGCCATGACAAGGTCTTTGAGTGTCTTTTAACTCTATTTTGACTCAAATAAATTTTCTTTACAATATGTAACATTCCCAAATGGGTCTTCAATAGATGATAATGACTCAATTGACTTTATAAATAACCTAGAAGTAGTCAATGGGTGCTTTACCTAAAAATAAATTTCCCTTGAGAATGAAACCCATGCCTCAATAATAACAATAATAAATTTATTTTTCTCTTTTCATTAAATACATAAAATCATAATTACACATTTCATTATGAATATAGAACTTGGTTACATATTTAAACAAAGGGAGGCTTCCCAATGATAGGTCGTCTCATATATATTCAAATTACAAGGCTTAGAGGTGACACATATAGGCTCAAGAATGGTACTCAACTTGAGAACAAGGCTCAAATCAACAAAGACAAGGAAAAATGCACCCTCCAAGAGACCTATTTTTATCTCTTATGAACTAGGGTTTAATGAATATGCAAGGAAAAAGACTTACCAAGGCGAATAAGGCCAAGAAAAGGCTTGATAAGATACATATGATAAAAAATTGGAGCAACAAGCCTTCAACAAGCCCCAAGTTGAAGCCTAGGGTTAGGTTATGGTTTACCAAAGGGAAAAATTACCTAGATCTTGTGACGTCAACCATAAAATGTAAGAAAATTCCACGAAAAAGGATGAAACTTGATGAAATGAGGCTTAAACCATGTGAAGGACCCTCCCAAATGGAAACACACTCCTCCTAGTTGAATTCAACCCTAGCCCTAGCTTAATGGCTTGCCTTAAAGGGATGAAAATATATTTGAGAGAGAATATGATTTAAAATATTTTGTAAGGTGTGATCACCTTTGTGCATGACCAATGCTTGAACCTTGGGTAATGGAGTCTAAAGGGAGTCCTACTAATGGAAATATCAAACCCTAGTATGGAGTAAGGAAAATAAAAACCCTAATTTTCAAAACCTTAGCTATCATTTTATGAGGGGATAAAGTCATTCAAGAGAGTTTAAATTGAATATTCATTCGAGGGATTGTCACAAATTCTCAAGGGTAATGCATACAATACATTGCCAATATTTACTCAAAAAATATTCAATAAAACTGGCACATAAAAACCCAAACAATAACCATTCTAGGCAATAACTATAAAAAAAATTCATGATGTAGAATACTTACAATAAATGCACGAACTAATCTTTTTTAATCCCAAAATGATGTCTCCACAACAAGATAAATTCTCCAAAAGAAACATATCCACAATATATCACATATCCACATGTATAGAAGAATATTTTAGGTAGGCAAAAATCCTTTAAAGAGGTCGAATTGATCCACAAGTGATGATGAAAATAAAAGTGAGGTGAACTCTATTTATATGAGGTCTACCTCAACCAATTTCTAACTAATGAAGCCTCTGAAACACATCTGACATAATATAATGTTGGGTTACAAGCCAAGCCACTAGCTAAGTGACAAAATAAAACCGTAATTTCCATAGCCTCTAGAAACAATGATGTCATGCCATGGTGAAGTCAGGAAAAGTGTCATAATGTTAGGATCATCCAAAATTTGAGGAAAGTCCCTAAAATAAACCTCAAATCCTCCTATGGGGTCCCAAGTCTAGTTGGGGTGCCATCATGTCATTTCCATGGGTCTCCAAGGAAAGGCTTGATAAGATATGTATGATAAAAAAATGGAGCAACAAGCCTTCAAGCCCCAAGTTGAAGCCTAGGGTTAGGTTATGGTTTACCCAAGGGAAAAATTACCTAGGGATTGTGACGTCAACCATGAAATGGAATATTTTTCCACGGAAAAGGATGAAACTTGATGAAATGAGGCTTAAACCACATGAAGGACTCTCCCAAAGGGAAACACACTCCCGGTTGAATTTGACCCTAGCCCTAGCCTAACAGATTGCCTTAAGGGGCCAAAAATGTGTATGAGGGAGAATATGCTTTGAAATTTTTTAAAGTTGTGATCACCTATGTGGATGAAGAGTGCTTGAACCTTGGGTAATGGAGTCTAAAGCGAGATCTACTAATGGAAATATCAAACCCTGGTATGGAGTAAGGGAAATAAAAGCCATAATTTTCAGAACCCTAGATATCATTTTATGAGGGGATAAAGTCATTTGAGAGAGCTTAACATGAATATTTATTTGAGGGATTGGCATACATTCTCAAGGGTAATGCATAAAATAATTTTTCAAGATTTCACCGAAAAATATTCAATAAAACTAGCACATAGAAACCCTAACAATAACCATCCTAGGAAATAACCATAAATAATATTCAACGTGTATAATACTTACAAGAGATGCATGGAAAAATATTTTATTATCCAAAAATGATGTCTCCACAACAAGAGAAAGTATCCAAAATCAACATCTCTACAATAGATTACATCTCCACAAGTATGGGAGACTATTTATGTGACCAAGTGTAAGAGGTCAAATTAGTCACAAGTGATGATGAAAAAATAGAGAGTGAGGCGACCTCTATTTATAGGTCTACCTCAAACAATTTATAAATAGTAAAACACCTAAAACAAAATTTGACATAAAATAACGTTGGAGTTAAAAACCAAACACTAGCTAGTGACAAAAAAAACCATAATTTCCTTAGCCTCTAGAAGCGTTGATGTCATGCCCTTCCAGGGATCCAAATGTCATGCCATGGTGAAATCATATTCAGAAATCGACAAGATGATGGAGCTTAGTGAAATGAAGTCGCCTTCACTAAGTGGGCCCGCAGGCAAATTCTGGCGCAAAGTCTATTTTAGACTATGTCTATTTTTAGACATACGGAGCATAATTTGGGAATTCTACTTGGATATTCTTAAAGTATGCGACATGTCGGTAAAAATAGATGAGACCCTTATTTTTAGGACCCAGGCTATTTTTAGACTGATCTCCTAAAAATATGGAAGTCAAATATTATTTACCCTTAATAATATTTTGACTATAAACAGCAGTTTACTCTCTTGGCGCACTTTAGTTTGAGTCATGGAGGTGACTCATGCAACTGACACAAGGAATCACGTGGTTCCTAGGGTTTGATGGCATCTTGCATGGTTGACTTCAGTTAGACTTCAGTGGCAGGAGTTTTGGAGGAGTTAACGGGACAGATAGTGGAGTTGTGTTCTGTTTGCTTTAGTTGAACTAGTTGGGATTAGTTAACTAACTAATCAACTAGATATGAGTGGAGTAAATTAAATAATATTTAATTTACTAAATATTAACTCATTAGTCTACTCAAGAACACTTCAGTTCACTACAGTGCATGATCAGTTCAGTGGAGACCAGTGGAAGAGGTAGATGAAAGGGTGAGTAAAGCTATCAGTTGGTAGATTGGTTTTGCATGAGATTTGCATTACACTTGGAGGAATTGTCCATGAAAATTGCGCAGTCAAGGCAAGGGGATTCGAACCTTGAACCTCTTCATATACAGGCCATGATTGCGCAATAGAGGCAAGGCAGTTAGTGGTGTGTTTTGAACCCGAGACTTGTTCAAAGCCAAGCTAGATTGTGAGTAACTTCATGAGAGAGTACTGAGTACTTGTGAGGAGTATTGTACTTGTTTGGTTACTTGATTTCTCCATTATAATATACACAATAGCTGCGGGGTTTTCAGCTATAGGCTTTCCCCATACATATTGAGTTAATGTGTGATTGAATTGATGTGAGATTGCTTCTGTTATTTCCGCATGTGACAATTAATTGTAGAAGAAGGTTATGTGTTATGTATGCAATTAGAAATTGATATATGACCAGGTTAATCTTCAGTGAATAAGTGATTTATTCAGCTAATTTCTACATGGTATCAGAGCAAGATTAATTGTCGAGATCTATTACGGTGATTGCAAACTTATTTCCTCGAACAGAGTCTGCATACGGGCCAGGAAGCCTCCGGATTCATCTTTCTTCGGAAAGTGAAAGGTCTGGTAAAAGCCCCTTGCAGTCAATCTCTGATTTGGAAATAATTTGTTCTCAAGTGTAGATCGGAAGCGATAGAGCTTGGAGTTTGGAATTCAAATTTTGCAGCAGCTTTGTTTTCTTGGTGCTGGTGTTGAAAATGTCTTTCAACGTTTTGCGACTCGAATATGCTCTTGAAGGCAGTTCGAATTATGTTGCATGGAAGGATCGCATGGAAGCAGTGTTAGAAGATAATGGTCTGAAGGAGTTCGTAGATACGGATGTCCAAAAGCCCACTGATGCAGCTGCGGTTGAAGCATGGCAAAAGAAGATGGCGAAATGTCGAAGGATCTT